>JAODAL010008608.1:0-116501 GCA_025379985.1 Phyllomedusa bahiana | reverse complement strand
CCCTGGTGATGGCGCTGGTGTCATCCTGAAGTAGTTAGTTACATGCCTTGTTCAGGAAATCCGCATTCACAGGAGGTAGCAAAGAAATGTTAATTGATATACATTCCGAGAGATGCTTTGATCGTTGCCACCAGGATGCAATCCAGTGATGTTATATGGCTTTGGGAAGCTGTGACACTTTGATTATGAATGGCCATTGGTCATTTACACTCAATCTCTTTGTTAACACATGTTCAGACCATCTGTTCCCACCACAATTAGTTCAGCCAGTTCCTGTAGCCTAAAGTCCTTCTGATAGACTATAGATTGATATTCAAAATAATCCAACAATTGCCACAGCCAAAAAGAAACAGGAGTTGATCCAAAAAAGAGATAACAAGTAAATGGAATATTTGCATGTCTTCTGTGTTTTGTATCCACTCCTGCTTTTGGTTACCTAATCATCAGACAAGCAAATAAAGGACCATGTCATACAGGCCTTTCGGCTTCTCCGAAGACACAATCGGTTGTGTTTGTCCTTTTCATTCCTTCTGACAGATTAAAAGAAGGGGAAAACCAAACATAGTGGCAATGTCATAGAGTGGTGGATGGTGAAAACAGCATTAGGAAACCAAAGGTTGGTCGAGTGAGAGAGTGGGATCAGTTGGCAGCAGCATGAGTAGTTTACAGAGTGGCACAATGACAGATTGTGGAGGTGGCAGCAGCATGAGTAGGCCACAGATTGGCACAATTACACAGTTTTGAGGTGGCGGCAGTAACAGCAGAAGCAGCAGCATCAGGCTGGAGAGTGGCACAATGACATAATATTGAAGTGGCGGCAGCTAGGTGACATAATGAGGAGGTGGTGGCAGCAGCAGCATCAAGCCAGAGAGTGACATGGTGACATAGCCTGGAGATGACAGCAGCAGCATGAGGAGACCTGAGTGGTGAGGTGGCAGCAGCATCAGAAGGCTACATAATGGCCCAGTGAAGAGTGGGGAGGTGGGTGGCAATACCAGTCGATGGTTAAGATGGTGGGTGGTAGAAGGAGCAGCTGGCAGCAGATGTGTGGCATCAGGCAGGTGGCAGCATCAGAATAGTAGCTGAGGCAGGTAGAGAGAAGAACCCAGACTAATTTGACACTGTTGGGGTGAGGTGGCATGGCTGATCTAATCTGATATCAAGAAAAACAAAGCTATGCCAGCTCACCCAATAAATGCCAGTCGCCAGGTGGTCCGTGCACGTATTCCGCCTGGAGTCTGCGTGGAGACAACTTGGATATTTGCGAGAAAATTAATACAGCACCAAAGGACACAAGCCTGACGTAAAATTCCAAAGGCTTTATAATAATCATATAGATTAAAATACATGTAGCATCCCCTTGAAAATTAACCAGGTGCGCCAGGCTTGTGTCCTTTGGTGCTGTATTAATTTTCTCGCAAATATTGAAGTTTATCTAATCTGATGCATCAGGCATTGGTGTGTGGAAATCCTGGCTGATCCACACCTGATTCATCTTGACAAAGGTGAGTCTCTCCACATTTTGGGTGGACAAGCGAGTTCTCCTTGGGGTAATTATGGCCCCCACTGCACTGACTCTCCACCTCGGCTCAGCACAAGCCATCAGTTCTCTGAATGGTGCAGAGTCCACCACTTGAAAAGGGAGGGACTGCAGTACCACCAACTTGGACAGGGGCACGTTTAGCTTCTGCGACGTAGGAAGGCTGAACGCATACTGCTGTCTCTTTGCAATCGCCTCGGTGAACGACTGCTGGCGCGATGAGTGGCGAGGAGCAGGAGCATCTGGACCGGTAGATGATGGGAAAGATAGACAGCTCCCTTCGGCAGAGGTGGTGGAGCTTTGACTGCCTGAAATGGGATGCGTGCCACTGGGTGTTGCTGCGGCAGGATAGACCACCACATCTGAGACACGTTACTCCCAGGCCACTGTATGGTGACGCTGCATACTGTATGTTGACACAAAGCCGTGGTGCCAACATTAGGTCCCTGGCCACGCTTCACTTTCTGCCCACAGATTCTACATATACCCATGTATTTCAAAGGTGTTTCACCTTATTAGTGAAAAAAGTAACTCTTTGGCGCAGAGAACAATATCCCAAAATAATAACCTGCCTGTAATGGAGATGTGTGTATGTGAGAAATACACACATTGTATTTCAAAGATAGTTCACCACAATAAGTGAAAAAAGTAACTCTTTGTAGCCCTACATGTATCAGCGTTTAAAAGAAAAGGTTCTGTCATAATCTGTGGAATCATCTGATGACAGTGTAAAAAGTTTGCACTCTTTGATGCTATAGTGGGATCTTGGCCCTCCGCTCGGTTCTTTGTAGCTGGCGCTGACTTTACCCTGTCAGACTGCGTTCCCATTTCAGTTATTTGTGCAGTTTTGACCCCATAACTGCCCAGATAAGTGAAGTGTGAAGCGATTCTAAGAGCCAGGGCTGTCATGTGCGTGTCATACTAAAAACACAGCATTGTTTCAATACCAAACCACGCCGCTCCCTATGCATATTTCTGCATTGCACAATGTTCTACAACACCATACAGGCTCTCTGCAGCCAGGAAATAGCTGCCGAATCGAATTTTTGAGAAATTCGCCCATCTCTAAATGCTACTTATGTTTGTTATTTTGAGGGGATATCACAGATGATGGCTTCAGATATGTTTTATGTGTAAAGCTGGGTACATTTATTTAAAATTACAGACCTATTATATATCTATATTCCTGTTCTTCAGAATGGACAAATGTACCGAGACATTCCTGATAAAAACTCTCAATTGGCATCAGAGAAAAAAAATAAAGCTGCTAAAATGGCCCAGCCAATCACCTGACCTGAATCCCATAAAAAATCTAAGGCAGGAACTAAAGCTCAGAGTTTATAGGAGCCCTCTGAGCCTTCAGGATTTGAAGATTGTATGGAAGAATGGGTCAAAATCCTATCTGAGCAATGCGTGGATCTAGTTTCTCCATACAGGGGGAGTCATCGCCAACAAAGGCTTATACAAAGTATTAAATCAATTTAAGTAAGCATGTTCAATACTTTACTTGTGTAATTTTTCAATATTACACATAACTTCATTTATGGACATCTATGGTTTGATTTCTTTGCCTGTGTGAATTGGATGGTTGTTACCTACAGCTGGGGAGAATTTCATATTTCATGTCAATAGCACCTTTAGAAATATATTTACTTGGACAATTGGTAAAGTGTTCAATACTTATGATCACATGTCCTTATATACATTACACATATAATATATAAAAAAAAGGATATTTATTCACACATATTATCTATGCATTACACACATATTATGTGTTATATTTAATAACATTTAGTATTATACATTTTATGATATATATGTATAAAAAATTGTTTGCCTAGAGACCAATGATTTTGTTTTCCACTAAATCTGCTATTCACCTGTCATCCTGCATGTTCACATGCTCAAAATGCTTCTCTTATAGGATAGCAAGCCTTTTTACCTAACTAGGTAGGAACACCTTTCACAGGCAAGCACTAAATTGCTAAGGGAGTGGTAGTGTTCTTTTACCATCCCTCCAAGGTGGGGTATTGAGTGAATAAGTTGCTTTTACCCTGTAGAAGTCTCAGTATTATCCAGACTGCGGCTACTCCAGTATTACACAGCCTAATAGTCAGCAGACTTTACACAATGGCATCCACCACTCCAGCACCTGTATATGGTGATACTTCAGCACTACCATCAGGACTGAGAACTTTCATTAGTTTTCCAGATGCTCTTATGGTGCTTGAATTTGTAAGTATTAATAGTACTAAGATGTTATTTCTTTATATTGTGGGAAACATTTAGGTGATGATTTTTTTTCTTCCTCTTTCTCTTCTGTGTTTATTATGCTTCTACAGATGTGTAATTTTACAGTCTACATACCCGAATTACATACCAGTTAGGATTCTGAATTAAATTCCCAATTTGTACTGTTTTAGAACAATTTATACTTCAGTAACCCAGAGTTAATGTCATTTACTCTTTAGGGTTGTACTGTGTAGGATTTTATGGAACATCTGTCATCATGACTTAACTAATAACAGGTTATATTTATAAGTATATGGAAGGTAATTGTTTTATTTCTTACAAGAATCTGATACCTCAAGGAAGGACTAACTTCTACAGACCCCCCCCCCCCATTCCTTATGCTCTATAACTTTACATGAATTTTAGGAAGCAGTGTCCCCTTTTTATTATGCAATGCATAAAGCCACTGAAGTTATGTGTAATAGACAGTAACTCATTGCTTTCTAATCAGCAATAAGTAAATATTTAACTCCAATGCAAGCTGCAGGTAAAATGAGGACTCACTGATTCTTCCCCGAAGTCTCTCTAAAACCAGTTTGTAAAACATGTTTGTTAAGGGATTGTCTAAAAGCTTCCATCGGCAATGTTGCCTTGCAGCATGAGTTCAAAAAGCAAAGTATGTAACGCATGTAAATTGAGAAGCTTGAGAATCTTAAAGATGCTCATATTATTGTAGTTTCATTAGTTTTACTGTATTAGCATTTCTCAAAATGATTCTCAAAATATATAATGTTTTAGTTTCTTTCTTCTTGTTGGACTGTTAACTAAATTGATTTCTATTAAAATCCAAATTAGGAAAGGTAACTGACTACTTAACTCCCATACTGAAATCTGCTGAACTACCCTTTATATTATTCAGTGTTTTTCAGCTTTTGTATGTTAATTACTTAAAAACCATAAATAGGGTAATCCCATAGACAATAAAGTAGAAGTTCTGGTTAATCTGGAAAAACTGCAGCCCTTCAAGTCTGCCTGATGCATCCTTTTGTCTGTTTCAAAATGTGTCATTGTGTCAATGATACTAGTAACTAATTGGCCCTCTGTAAGCAGTGTAAGGCTACGTCTACACCGCAGTGGACAAAAAACGACCGGAAAACCAAATACTAAAAACGTTCAAAAAACTGATTTTTTTTGTCCACTGCCTGTCAAAAGCAGCTGAAAATTTTTTGGGTGCGTTTTGTGTTTTTTGGGCGTGTTTTTTGAAGTGCTTTTAGGAGTGTTTTTTTGCAGACATGCACAGCATTGCAAAAAAAAAAATGCTTACAAAAACCTGATGTTTTTCTGTGCAGTGGAGCCATAGACTAAAGGGGCCCCACATGTTGAAATGGTTTTGGTCTAAAACTCATTTTTCCCCATGATTTCTATGGGGAAAAAAGTGGTTTTAGCCAAAACGTTTCTACAGGTGGCCCAATAGTTATTATTGCCTGCTCAGTCGTTTTTTGCAACATTTTTAAAAAAAACGCCCAGCAGCAAAAAACGAGGGAAAGAAGATGTTCTGGGGGGGGACAGCAGGACGTTTTTACTATAGAAGTTACGGGAGCTTTTTTCAGTGTTTTTTGGTGTTTTTAGAAAATAAAAAAACGTAAAAAAATGGCGTTTTTCTTTGCGTGGAGACTAACCAAAGGTTTGGGCCAACAGAAAAGGAAAAAAACCCCAAAAGTGCCCATTTTTTTTTGGTGCCGACCACGCTTTTGTACTTTTTTGGGCCAAAAAAAAGGTTTTTTTTTGTTTTTAGCCGTCGGCCCATACATTTGATTGTATGGGAAGACGCCGAAAAAATGAAAGACTAAATACTGAACATGTTGCTAAATATGCCGCTGCCAGAAGACAAGCAGAGAAAAAAAGACCTCTGTAGACAACAGGTAGTTTTTTCTCTTAAAGTACATGGACAGCCTGAACGATCTTATTCTCGAATACTAAAAATCGATGAAAATACAATCGTTTTTCTATGCTGTGTAGACATAGCCTAAGGGTTTGTCTACATGACATGATTTTACAGTTGGATTTTGACATAAATTTTGGATTTTGAAACCGGTGAAAATCCGTCTGTAAACCATCCCCATAGATCTCAATAGAAAATCAGAGCTGTAGTCTACACAGCTCCGATTTTCTGAAGTTGGATTTCAAAATCGACAGGTTTGAAAAACTTGTAACATTCGATCATCAGATTTAGGGCGAAAAATTTACTATTCCAGTGTTAAGTGTCCCAAAACCACAGCACAAAAACGGGCCAAAAATGCCCCCAAAAACCAAAAATGAAGTGTACTGGTCGGATTCTGATTTAGAATCTGACCAGTATTTTGTCCTTGTTGGGTGGACGCAGCCTAAATATATTCAGTCAGCTATGTCTCGCTTAGAGTGACCAGATGACAGAGATTAAACTTTATACCACTTTAAATAATAGAATATCCACA
Source organism: Phyllomedusa bahiana (assembly GCA_025379985.1). NCBI lineage: Eukaryota > Metazoa > Chordata > Amphibia > Anura > Hylidae > Phyllomedusa > Phyllomedusa bahiana. Next base: position 110,252 of record JAODAL010008608.1, on the reverse strand, counting down.
AAACACATTAGAGAGTATATAGTCAAAAAATATTAATCTTTATTCATTACATCAATAAAAAATTCCCATAAAAATTGAGGCATTTATGAAAAACCAACAATGCAGGAGGGCATAACAGTCCCGTATAAACAATTAGACATATGATGTTACTATTGTAAGGTCAACCAAACAAAGAATCAATGTCCAATTAGATTAGAGTCAATGTATAAGAAGCATGTCATAAATCACTTTAAAGCTTATAAAATTTAAAATTTTTAAAAATATATTGTCAAATGTTATTTAATCTCTATTATTTTAAAAAACATGTTTCCTCTTTAAACACAAATGCAGACCCCTAGAATAGTGAAGACACCTAAATGATGGCAACCCTTACCAAATGAGGGACCCAGCCAGCCACCCCAACACGCGTTTTGCGTCCCACTTTAAATAATAGTAAATCTTTTGGGCAATGATGGAGGCTTTTCCGACTCTTCCAAAATTCTCTCCACTTTTCAGGAAGTGGCATAAGTTGCAGAAAAATAGAAAAAAGTTTTAGTTTTTCGTGCAAAATGGGCATCGAGGGTATTGACTTTTTACCACAAAAAAGGGCATAAATAGAATAATAAATCCCCATGCGTAAAAAATGTTGTAAGTCAACTAGTTTTTGTGCCAGAAACTGAAGATTGATTAAGTATGGAGTAGAAACCTTATTTAAAAAGATAAGGCCACGTCCCACGGTACGGTAAATACCGGTCGGCTTTTTCCCTCGGGATTTGTTGTTTTTGGCCGGCACACGGCCCCCGGGGGGGGCTTTTCTCCCAATTAGCGGAGAAAGCCTCCCCTTTGCTAGACATGTTCATATTCCGACCGAAAACCAGGCAAAAGAATGAACATGTTCCATGTTTTTCAGGTCTGTAAAACCGCCAGGCGGAAAATCCGTGTAGTGGGGACCGCTGCGCGGGTTTTCTGTGGGTCCATTTTTAAAAATTTTCCAGACGGTTTTCAAAACCCAAAAAAAGTCTAAAAAAAAGGCGCAAAGTGCTGTGGGGCAAGCCCTAAAAGGTTATGTATGAAATTGTCTAGGTCTAAAAAATCTTTTTTGCCCCTAGAACCAATCAGGCGCCCCCTTTATTTAATTTAGTGCAAGAAAGGAGGGCGCTTGTTAGTTTTATGGGCAACAAAGAGAGTTTTAGACAGAAGTTTCATCATATGCCCTAAGACGGCACAAACGATATGAGGGAACTTTTCTAATATTTATTTGGCTATTTACATGTTTGCAGTTCAGGTGATTTTTTATTTACTAATTCATTTTTTAATAATATGTCACCTGTCATCTGAGGTGTATAAGAAACTATGGTCAGATTTACCTTTAGGCATATTATATACATGCCTTGGGCATGAGCAGATTTTTAAAGCAAAGCGTGAGGTTTGGTCAGTCATATTTTGTTTCTTTTGCTATCGGCTGCCAAACAATTATTGACTTTATGCAGTGATATAGTGATTTTTCTATCCCAGTATTTTCAGATTAATATTGTGGATATTTGCAGAGGAGGTGTTGTTTTTGGTGGGGCCATGTTATTGGGATTGGCCTCTGGTATGCTCGGCATTTTGTAAATATAGGTTTCTGAAAAGTAAATGTAATAATGATGATGTTACAAACTGTTTAGCGAAAATTAAATAATCCATATTCAATGGAGAAAGAAATCTATCAGGCTATTGGTACTGGACGATGATAGCAGCTAGTAGTACAAGTAGGTTGAGACTCCCTCTGTGTTATTTCAGTTTTTAGAGTAGTTTTAGTTTTGGGAAGTCCTAAAAAATTGCCTATTGTCCCAGTTTGGCCGGTTGTCCATGAAATAGATGAAAGCTCTCAGATTCCTTGCAGAACAGAAAAGACTCCTGAAAAAGTTGTTAGAGGGAGCTTACTGCATATATACCTATGCTTATGTAGCTCCTATAAACTTTAATGGAACCTGTATACATAGGCATGAACTGAGCTCCCCTGTGTGGCAGCCAGAGGCAGGCAGAATATTAACATTTAAATCTACCTGTAGGAAGAAAAGAATAGGATTTAGAGAAGAAGAAATTAAATGTCAAACCTATAACCTATGAAATTAAACAGCGTAAAGTTTTGGACAGATAAATAAAGCAAGTTTAAGAGGAGGCATTCTGATCAAAAAGTTGGGGTGGAAAACCCCCTGGTTGTTTTGGGGCATAACCCGTATTTTCGATAAGGGTTACGTCTCCATAAAAAAGGATAGTTAAAGCATGTTTAAATCCTCTATTTTTATGTCCCTGATTAAGGGGATTTTTTCCATGACGTGACTCTGAGGATTTCATTTCACAGATCCCGTTAATACCTTAATCAGTTCACAATACCTGCAGAATATTTTTACACACCTATCATTAATAGCGTAATTGTCACTTATGTTATTTAAACTGAATATAATAACATAACATTAACATCGTCAACTGCTAATTATCTTCTGTAATAGGTGGGATCCTTAACAAGACATATTATCCTGTAATAATCCAGTCATAACCTGCTGCTGGTAAAATCTTCATATTGTAAATTTATACGTTTTAGAGAAAAAAGAAAACGCATTAGTCAGAAACATAATAGCATATGGCAGTATCAACAGCTTATATGAAGATTTAAGTGACTGATAAAACTATCATGGTGATTATTTGCAGGGAACACTGTAAGTGTGAATTCACAATGTATGGGAACCTGTCACATTAAAAAGTGCGATATGATATGCTATGTATTATAATGTGGCTTTTTTACATACTGGTGTGAACTGGTTGCTACTTAAGGTACAGTTTTTTTTTTGTAACTGTATTTTTATCAGAAATTTTTGTTTTTCATCAATACACAAGTAAATAAGTATACAGCAGTGTCATGTATCACATCAAAAGGGCATACAAAATTATCGTGAGCAACTCCATTCGGCATACCCACCATGTCCTACATTGCAAGTGGCAGATAGCAGGGTATTATAGTGCACAGTGTCAAATAGTCAAATACCGCAGGAGAAGGCGCCAACGAGTCTAGTGAAACCCAGTAGAGATGCATATTTGCTTAAGCCTACTACGTGGAAACACATGCCCAATCCATGTCATCTGGCACAACAAGGAGACGTGCACTCCAGTGTAGGTTAGCATAAATGTGAGGAGAGACATGCTCCCACCATACCTCTTCAAAGGGTAGACAACGAGCAAGAGGCCCACCAGTATGTATGCCTGGGCGAAACCCCTGGCGTCCAAACGCACACCTTAATGAGGATGAACAAAGATTACTTAAGTTAAACTATTAGCATCTTGACACATCAAAACATAGCACAATGGCCAGACAAGTGGGGGGTGGGAAGGAGGGAAGGGAGGGAAAAGGCAGCCCACTCGCTCAAATATCAAAACGCAAATCCCAAATGGCCCATACTTTCTCAAACTGGTCTACCTGATTATGTAGAACAGCCGTCAGGTACTCCATACGACGAATCTCTCCAATTCTCTGGACAAGATCAAAGCCGTTGGGGGGGCTGGTTTGTGTCCATCTCCCCGATATCAACCACCTAGCCGCCGTGAGGACATGCAGCATCAGTCTGGCTTTGACCCTTTGAAGGCCATCAACCGGGCCACTCAATAGGTACGTCAAGGGGTCGAGAGGAATCTCCACATCTAAGACCCTACCCAAAAGGTCCCTCACTTCCCCAAATAAAGTGCAGGGAGGCTGCCTGAAGGGACCTCAGCTCGCATACAGGGACCGGCACTGGGAGTGTCTCGAATAAGTATAAGAGTTTGGGCAGAATTGTCATCTTAACCGCATTAATCCTACCAAAAAACGAGATAGGCAGGGAATGCCATTTGCAAAGAAGAGACTTCAACTCCCTAAACAGCGACGGGAAATTGGCCTGATAGAGGGTGTCAAATTTATCCGTTATCATAACGCCTAAGTATTTAAGGGATTGGGCTGCCAACGATAGGGAAATTACGCTTGAGACGGTCTACTTCCTCCGATGGCAAATTAATGGGGAGAGCTTCCGTTTTTGTGGCCATTAACTTTGTACCCGGAGAGAACGCTAAAGCGCTCTAAGAGAGTATGTAGGGAGGGAAGAGAGATATGTAGGTTTGTCAGTGTTAGGAGGATGTCATCGGCAAATAAGGAGAGTTTAAACTCCCTATCCTTCACTTTTACCCTGAATATCGGGCTGGGCCCTAATCGCTGCCGCTAGGGGCTCTATGCAAAAGGACAAACAGGAGGGGGGGACAGCGGACACCTTGTCTTGTCCCATTTTTTAATCTGGAACGTGTCGGAGGTGTGGTGGGGCAACTTAACTGCCGCAGAGGGAGAAGTGTAAAGGCCTCTGATCGCCTTCATGAATGGACCTTGGAAGCCAAAATTGGACAAAGTTTCAAGGAGGAATGGCCACCCCAGCCGGTCAAAGGCCTTTTCCGCATCCAGGCTAAGGAGAAGAGCCTTCTTCGATTGAGCGTTAAGAACCTCGATCAGGTCGATAGTTCTTCTGGTGTTGTACTCCCCTTGACGAGAGGGGACAAATCCCACTTGGTCCTTATTGACCAGCTGGGGCAGCCACACTCCCAATCTATTGGCCAGCAGCTTGGTGAAAATGTTTAGGTCCGAGTTCAGGAGGGCTATAGGCCTATAGCTCGCACTATCAGCTGGGTCCTTCCCCGCCTTGTGAATAAGTGTGAGGTGTGAATGTGACATAGAAGAGGGGGGTGGGGAGCCATCTAGGAAGGAATTGAAGAGAGACAGCATGACTGGGGTCAGGATCTCCGCAAAGGTCTTAAAGTACTGATATAGGAGGCCATCTGGCCCAGGGGCCTTGTTCGAAGGGAGTTCCTTCATCACCTCCAACAGCTCTTCTGTTGTGATAGGGGCACTAAGGGAGTCAGACGCTTCCGGCGGGAGCCTGGGCAGGGGGCATGACTGTAAGAAATCCCTAATAAGTTGTTTTGCTCTAGTCCTGCCCGGGAGCTCCGATGGGAGAGATTTATAGCTTGGAGAAAAACTCCGAGAATATGTCAGCAATCGATTTGGGATCGTAGAAGAGAGTGCCCTCCCTATTTCGGAGCACCTGCGGCATGGAGGACACAGTCCTTTCTTTTAGTTGCCTAGCCAACATTGTGTGCGCCTTGTTGCCATACTCAAAAATCCCTTGCTTAGAGTATAATAGTAATTTTTCCTTTTGAGCGAACCGCGATATCTTTGAGCTCCTTTCGGATAGCAACTATGTGCCTCAGAGTAGACAGTGTTGGTGTCTGGTACATTCGTCTCTGTAGTGTCTGGAGACGACTCCTCAGAGAGGAATTCCTCAACTCATAATCCCTCTTAACTCTGGAGCCTAGGGCAATGTACTCACCCCTAAATACAGCCTTATGAGCCTCCCACAGGGTTGCCACAGAGGACACCGAACCCACATTAGTCTCAAAGTAGGCTGTCAAGGATTTCCCCAGCTTCTCTCTATAGGTCGGGTTTTTGATAAGGGATTCATTCAATCTCCAATGGCATGACCTTGCCGTGGGGGCTTGGAAATCTAGGTCGACCATGACTGGGGCGTGATCCGACCAGGTAATCGGCTCAATATTCGTACTCGTCACCATCCGCAATGCGGGGATGTTCCCGAAGAAATAGTCCAGCCTGGTGTGTGTTTTGTGGGGAGGGGAGTAAAAGGTGTACTCCCTATCCCTGGGATGATTAACCCGCCACAGATCAAACAGGCCCTGCCCTCTGATGAGCTTACGAAAGGCAGCCGAGATTCTGGCCAAGGGCTACCCGCAGACCTCCCCCTACCGCACAGCGATCCATCACCCCCGAGAACACTAAGTTGAGGTCCCCTCCTACCAAAACTGCCGAGGAAGGAAGACCTGAGAGTTTAAGCAAAACCTTCTTTAAAAGGGTAGCTGAGCAACATTAAGGGTGTAAACATTGCAAAGCAGAATAGGTCTATTGTGGAGGGAGGCCTGTAGGATGATGAAACGACCCGCTGGGTCAAGGATTGACTTGCTAACCTGCAGGGGGCAAGTCCTAGAGACCATTATAGCTACCCCCGCCTTTCTGGATGGGCCATGTGCATTAAATGTGACCGGGAACCGATGTCTGGCGAAAGCAAAAGAGCTCCCAGGCCTAAAGTGCATCTCCTGCAGGAAAACTATGTCAGCCCGCAAAGCCTTACATTCTCTAAGGACCAAGCTTCGTTTAGCGTTAGAACTGAGGCCTTTCACGTTCAAGGTGAGGATCCGAACCATGGCGAGGACCAGTCCCGCTGGGGAAGCCCCGAAACTAACTAGGCAGGAGGAAGAAAAGGGTATCCAAGCAAGAGGCCAATAGTGCAGGACCTCCAACTAGGGTTGGGCAACTTTGGGAAAAGGCACACGAGGAAGGGGTAGGATGAGGACAAGACACAGACAGTTAACAAAACCAGACAACGTATAGATGTCCCGAAGGAACCAAATGATGATTAGCCAACTGGAGAGAGGGGGCAAGGGATACCCTTGGACCCCCAGTCTCTAGTCCTGGGGGATAAGAGGTGTGTGAAGCAAAGGCTACACTAAGTGGGGCCCAAGTGAAGACCCCCAAATGGAAGTCCCCAGTCGAGACCCACCCCACCTATATAAATGGGAACCAGAAGTCACTATCCACCTATAGTGGAGAGCGGTAACAATAACGGAATGGATTCAACACAAACCCATGGAAGAGCTGAGCAAAAATACTTAGAGTGAACTGCAATAACCCCTAATACTTCCTAAAGTAGAAAAAAAGATAGGCTACTGTTAACGATAAACCTGGTGTCTGCAGTAAAAAGAAGAGTCCCGATGCAGCCATTAGAGTCCTTCAGTCAGGAGAGCACCCCTCAGCGGATAGGAGGGCCGCGAGTCTGTGGGGGGGATGAAGAGTGTCCAGCCATACCACCCCTGCGGCGGGAAGCCTTCTGCCATACTGGAGGGGGAGGGGGAGCAGGACTAAAGAGGTCCCAGTCGTCAACCTTGGGTACGGGATCTGAAGGACTTGGGAGAAGTCCGGAAGGTCCTGGGAAGATCTTAACATGGCAGATCGCCCCTCCCTGCGCGCAGATAGGGCAAACGGGAAGTGCCATCTGTACGGTATGCGGTGTTCCTGAAGGGTCAGAAGGGGGGGTTTCAAGCGCCGACGCTTCTGAAGGGTGACCCAAGACAGGTCCTGGAAGAGCTGGACTGAAGAACCCTGGAATTTAATGGAGCGGACACCCCTAGCCTTCTCCATGACCGCCTCCTTCAATTGGTAGTCATGGAAGCAACAGATGACATCCCTCGGTTGCGGAGAAGAGCCCTTCGGGCGCAGCGCTCTGTGGGCCCTGTCCAGCTTGAATGTAGGGGGGAAAGAGTCCCCTAACACTTGGGAAAACAAAGAGTCCAATGTAGCTTGAATATTTTCGTCCCCTGGGGCTCCGGCAGGCCCCTAATACGCACATTGCTGCGGCGGACCCCAGTTGTCCAGGTCTTCTAGATGGCGCGCCATTTCTTGCATAGTGGATATTTGTGCCGAAAGGGCAGGGTGGACTTGGGTATTTGCGCGTATCGTCGTGGTCATCCTCCAGCTGCTCTACACGGGTCGCTATCGCCTTGAACATCAGATAATAGAGCCCTCAATTCTTCCCTATCCGGGAGCTGCATCATCCTCTCTGCCCACGGTGGAGAGCGGGTGAGATCAGGGCTATGAGAGTCCAGCAAGGGAGCAGGAGAGCCCTGCCACGATTGAGAGCTACTGTGAGAATCCCTGCTGCCGGATGGAGGGGGGGAGCTTGAATTCACAGGGCCCCTGCCCCTGTGAGTGTCCATCTGGGGACCCTGTGGCCGATATCCCCCTTGATCAGAGGGAATGTTAGGGCGCCCTTTAGCCTTATTGGGAGAATTATGTGGCCCTGGGGCAGCCATGGCTGCGTATGTGCCGCTGCCCTGATGCGAGGAAGGAGAGCCTGGCAGGGGCTGCACGTCCTCACAAGATGGCCGGGGGGAGGATGCGGCAGGTACCTGGAGTGGCTGTGAGTGTCCCTCTCTCCCGTCCAGGTCTCGAGTAGGCGTCCCCAGGCTGCTGCAAAAGCCCTAGTGCCCGGGCGGCGCCGGGTGACGTCAGGGCCTTCTCTCTGCTACCGGACCCAAGAGGTAATGGCGCCGAGGCCTGGGCTGGCGCGGGAACTGCTGCTGGCTGAGCCCTGTGAAGGAAGACGTCCAGGGCAGTCTGGGTCCGCGACGGAGCTGCCGGGGTAGTCTTCTGCAGGTGCAGTCGTCTTTTACCCATGGATGGGCGCAAATACTGGGGTTTATTTCTTATTTTCGGCCTCTTCATGCGGGAGCTCCACTATCACACGTCCATCCCGCTCGACTTCCGGCCACGCCCCTAAGGTACAGTTTTTATCATTCAGTTGCTCCCCCAGTAGAGGGGTGTGTGAGCTTTTGCTCATTATTTATCTGCACCTGTTATATCTTTCCGAAGTAGCAGAGGGGATTGTGTTGCCTCCTACTGGGTTCAGTCTATAGTCCAGTCATTGAGCTTTAAGTATGGTCCTGCGTTTGTGTTTTTGCGTAAATAATGTTCCATTTCTCTTTGATTTTTCTGTAAATTGTTAGTGGATGGACTCGCCAGAAACAAGGAACCTTGACGCGGTTTGCGAGTTTTTGAAATATAGTGGCAACTGTATCAACTAATATCTCATATTTGATATTTTTCTACTATTCCATTTTTTGCCCTAAGTACTGAGGAGCAAAAGGTGTCAGTAAATTGTATTGGACACCTAAAAAGTGCTGGGAAGCCCACCCAATTGAATAGTAGAGGCGTCATAGGCTGTAAGCCAGCATGGTGAACCGCACGTATCTGTATAAATGGCACCCTTTGTATCGCCTTATCTAAATGCAATTATAATATCAGCAACCACCCCCTTTATATATAGAAGCCGTGTGAGTGGTTTTCTTATCGGTATGTTTGCATTTGTGCAGTCTCCCCATGTATTATACTGTGGCTTTTTGCATACTGGTGTGAACTGGTGCTTACTTAATATACAGTTTTTCATCATTCAGTTGTTCCCCTAGCGGATGGGTGTGTGAACTTCTGCTCATTAGTTATATCTTTCCCAAGTAGCACAGGGGCTTGTGTTGCCTCCTACTGGGTTCAGTCTATAGTCCAGCCATTGAGCTGTAAGTATGGCCTGGTGGTTGTGTTTTTCAGGTATCTCTGTAAGCACAGTCATACAAGGAAGGCTGTTAATCACGGATAAGGCTGCCTATTAGACTCCTTAACCCAAAATTAGCAGTAAGTTAAATGAGAAAACTAAATCTTTCCTCACAAACCTATATATCACTCTGCTCAGCTCCTCCAGCGATATAACATGTTGTCTGCAGATTAGATAGCAAGTTCAACGTGACAGGTTCTCTTTAAATAGAAAGTGTTCTGCCATTATTATATGAACTAAACTGTATGGTAAATTATAATTTAAAACATACAGTTGAGTCACATTATTATGACCACTTTCTACTTTCAACTTTGGCATCACATAGCTCATGAAAGAAGTTATGTGTGGTGAGCTGGCTTGAGAGCATATAGGTGTGCGGTAAGCTGTCTGCACACATATCCCTTGTTTCTGTCAAGTATAAAAGGGGCGATTTATCAGAGTTGCAAAAAGGGATGATTATTGGCTTTTTTAGCCAAGGGTGGCAGTATATCTAAAACTGTTCATAAACTATTTGCGGGCTGCTGTGGAAAAAGGGTATATTGTGAGTGGACAAATAGCAATATTGTGATAAGCAATGTGGAAACTGTGGGGTACCAAGTGTCATTAATTTGAGAGGTGATTGTTGGCTATGATGGTGCACGATGGCAAATCGGCATCCTGCAGTAGATAGGCTTACCACCAAAATGAACCAAGGGGGCTATCAGATGTGTGTCTAAGGCAACAGCTTAACAAACTGTACTTCATTTGAGGCTCCAAAGCAGAAAGATGGTCACTGCACCTCTGCTAATGAAGTTGCAATTTTCAAAGCAGAATCAGAACTGGATTTCTGATGATTGGCTAAGGGTGGCTATCTCCAATCAGTTATGTTTTCTGCCTCATTGAATTATCAGACAAGAAACATCACAGAACAAACATAATGCAACCATCACTGGAAGAACATAAGTTAGTGGTGGCAGTGTTATGGTTTGGAGATTACTTTCCTGTCATTTTCTGGGTCCATTTATCCATGTGGAAGACAATCTCAACTAATTTGGGTATGAATCCACTCTTACATATGGCATACACCCATGTGTTATAGAATATACAAGGCTTAACATTTTGTATGTTCTGTAAATTCTATAACTGTAGCACTGATTTTATATCATGTTCAAGGCAGAGTATTTCTTGTTTTCATTATTTGTAACTTTGAAGCCTCTGGGTTTACTGAGTAGTTGGTGATAAGAGTTTTCTCTCATACAATAGGTGATTAAATTTCAAAAGAAATGTGCACTGTTATGGAATTCAGCACAACTGCACTGATTCGTTTGACCTTCATAATAACCAGCGACCTGAATTTACTAACAAAACGTAGCTAATGTTATGAGATATGAAGAGATTTTTAAATTCCTGCGTATTTGAATTAAATAATGGATTTCTTCCCAAAAATTAGTTATGAATATTAATATAATAAGATTAGTTCCACCCATATTCATATTATAACTTAAGGTAACATTGTCATTAATTATGTGATCTCATGTACCACCTTTAGTATAAAAAACATGTTCTGTTAGTCTTTTCTCAGAACCATTTAGTTTCTCCAAACTGTGGGAGTCATTAATTATTACTCTCCAGCCATTCAGCCACATGCAAACTGATTTTCTTGCTATGCGACATTCCACATGGCTAACAATTTCTGACACTGGTTGGAAGAACACATCCAAGACCTCCAAGTACTACCCTGGCCTCCTGATTCTCCAGATAAGAACCCAATTCAGCATCCATGGGACCACTTCTATCAACGAGTTTGCTTTATGGATCCTCTCCCCCGTACCTCCTAGGAGTTAGGAGATGCACTGCAGTCAGCATGGCTCCAATTACCTGTGACAACCTACCAGGACCATATAGATTCCCTTCCATCCCATCCAGCTGCTGTCTGTGCTGCACACGGAGAATACTCTGGACATTAGCTGGTGGTCATTATAATGTGAATCACTGTGTAACACCTAAAGCATGGATACCATCTACGTGCTGTTGTTAAACTGTGGTGTCCTTGGCAATCATCTATATAATCTAAATATAGGTCGTAATCTTACTCTTAATCCTGTTTTCTGTAAATTTCCTCTGGGTCCTCTAGAACCAAGTTTCTAAACTTACCTGCAATCATTCATTTTCTTTTCACATATTAATACCAACCTACTTAAATGCATGATATAATATATACAATAATATAATAATATAATAATAATAGTATATAATATACATATAATATATATAGTGGACTGCATGGTCTGTGCACATGCTACTTAAAGGGAACCTGTCAGATGGTTTATGCTGTCCTATATGAGTAAAAAGCAGAGAAAATACTGATCAGACTCCATAAGAAACAGTGGAAGTTCTGCTTACCCGCTCACATACATTGATTGACAGCTTTCCCTGTATCAGTGTGTGCATAGTGTAAACTGTCAATCACTGTATGTGGGCGGGGTTTCACATTCTGTTTTATTTTTTCTGTGCTTTTTACTCATAAACCCCTAATCATATAATCCTATATATCCCAGAGCTCAGCACATCTCCTCTATCGTATAACCCTATATATCACAGAGCTCAGCTTCTCTCCCTCTATCATATAACCCTGTATATTACATAGATCAGCTCCCCTCCCTCTATCATATAACCCTATATATCACAGAGCTCAGCTTCTCTCCCTCTATCATATAACTCTATATGTATATCACAGAGCTCAGCTCCTCTCCTCTCTCATATAACCCTATATATCCCAGAGCTCATCTTCTCTCCTCTATCATATAACCCTTATATATCACAGGGCTCAGCTCCCCTCCTTATCATATAACCCCATATATCACAGAGCTCAGCTCCTCTCCCTCTATCATTAACCTGTATATCACAGAAACTCAGCTTCTCTCCCTCTATCGTATTTAAACCCAAAATATCAAAGAGCTCAGCTCCTCTCCCTCTATCATATAACCCTTTATATCACAGAGCTCAGCTCCTCTCCCTCTATCGTATAACCCTATATATCACAGAGCTCAGCTCCTCTCCTCCGTCATATAACTCTATATATCATAAAGCTCAGCTCTTCTCCTCTATCATATAAACTTATATATCACAGAGCTCAGCTTCTCTCCCTCTATCATATAACCCTATTATCACAGAGCTCAGCTTCTCTCTTCTATCTTTTAACCCTATTATCACAGAGCTCAGCTTCTCTCTTTTTCATATTAACCCTATATATCACAGAGCTCCGCTTCTCTCCTATCATATAACCCTATATATCACAGAGCTCAGCTTCTCTCCTCTATCTTTTTAACCTTTTTATCAAGAGCTCAGCTTCTTCCTCTATCATATAACCCTATATATCACAGAGCTCCGCTTCTCTTCTCTATTATATAACCCTATATATCACAGAGCTCAGATTCTCTCTGTCATATCATCCTATATATCACAGAGCTCAACTCATCTTTTCTCCCTCTATTACATCCTGCTGTCAGGTAGGGTAGCAAAAATCATCTGTCAGGATCCCTTTAAGTAGTTTCAGATCACACCAAATATCTAATAGCATTTAAAAATATGTATAAAGTGGAGGCTTTAAAACACAATTTTTAATAAAATATGTCCCCTTTTTATTTTACTGCGAGAATTATTACACACACAAATGAGATTTTAATACATTTTACTGATCCTGAGTTACGGTCTATATTTTATTCCAGAGCAGCATTCACAATTCTGCAAGTTTTAGGGACTGTAATATTCTTGGAATTAGTGTCTGTTCTGAGCTTTTGCTTTGATTTGCATTCTGGGAAGTGCTATTATATAAAGAATTGTTTAGTGATCTGATGTTAAAAAAATACTTCTGTCTTTGCATAAAAGAAGTCCAGTTAAAATATTGGATTTTCTGGGCTATCTCCAATGACAACCATGTGAAGAAAACACACGTAATATAATCCTGGAAAATCATTCAATTAAGCTCTTGACAGGCATTGTCCATGCAAGAATGCTGGCACATTTCTTTACTGAAGCCTGCAAATATATGAATGCAGCTCTGGATTATAATTCATAGCTAATGCAAATTACAGTAAGTAAAGAAAAGTAGTTTTTTATTTAGATCAATAATACATTTAAACTGGTATTTAAAGGGGTTGTCTTACTTCAAGGATTGCTTTTAATGTTAAACATCTTGCAAAAACAAGTCACTTTGCAATATGTTATCATTAATCATGTCCTACCGATTCCTAGATATCCCCTCTTGTATGAGCTGCATCAGCTCCTCAAGTCACTATAGCTACAGACCTGTTTGTTCTCTCCTGATAGGCTGCCAGCACTGGTCGCTATAGCTATAGACCTGGTGTCCTCAGCAGCTCCTTACTGCAGGCCAGTAGTAGCCAGTAAAAACACCCCTGAACTCATAAGTGAAACCGAGTGAACAGGACTGAGGTAAGATGAATTGATGTAGTGAGACAACCCCTTTAAATATTTATGTTATATCTCAGGTAAAGCTACATTAAAGAGGACCTGGGACATCTCCTGACATATTTGTTTTAGTAAATGTAGTAAATCCTTGTTTTCCCTGTGAAATAACAATTCTGGAGCATCTTCTCCTATAACTCTATGTTGTGCCGTTCCTCTGTTGTTCCTTCTAGAACTTCATTACTAATCTGTCAGATGGATGTTATCAGCTGCAGGTGTGTCCCTGTGCAATCTGATATTGTCCAATCAGTGCTAAACGAGTCACTGGAATTGTAACACCCATGTGACTGATTCAGTAATACATTTCCAACAGGAATAACAGAGGAGCCGCACAACACAGAGTTATAGGAGAAGATGCTCCAGCACTGTTAGGCTATGTCCACGCTGCACATGAAAACGATCGTATCTTCGGCGCTTTTTGTTTTGTAAAAGCGCAGAGGATACGATCGCTTCTGCGGCCCCATATATACGGCAATAGTGTCTGCTCTGTTTTGGGGCTGTGCACATGGCTGCAGGGGGACAGCTTTTCTCCGCGCTTTGCCCTCCCTCTTCGCATTGACATGCAAAACCGGGCGGAAGAATGAAAATGTCCAGTCTTTTTTGGACCACTGGCGGTGTAAAGAAAACGTCCGGCGGAAAATCCGTGCAATGGGGACTGCTGCACGGATTTTCCTTTGAGTTCCGTTAAAAAGTTTGACAGCCCTTAGAGTTTACACCAAAACAGGTGAATGCACTGTATTCTGATATAACATCTAGGCTTGCACTTTCATTTTATCTAACATGTTTTCTTGCCTTGCTACATGTTAACACCTTTGCCTATGGGCTGATTGTCTCATTATCATTGAGTTGTTGCCACCCTTATCTCAGATATTCCTTTTCTCCTCTATGCGCTATGTGCCATGTAATCTCCGAACTGTATCTCTTATTGTTTTTCAAGAATTTGTTTCTCAAGAATCTACCTTGTGGCATCTGGATATTTCCCACTCTACACTGTTATCTGTGAAGTTTTCAACTGTAATAAAGAAATTGCCCGCCTCCTTTTTTTTAATGTCCTAAATGGACCTGAGGCTAAAAGTAAATTTAAAAAATGAGGTTAAGTGCCCATCCTCATGGCAGGGTTTTCAGTTGCTTTTACAGACGGTTTTCAGATTTGAAAACTGTCTGTAAAGCGACTGTCAACCTTTTACATTGATTTTAATAGAAAATCCGTGCAGCAGTCCACACTGCACGAATTTTCCGCCGGACGCTTTTTGACACTGCTGATGTGCCTCAAAACTTAGAACAGGTTCGTTTCGGGCAGAATATGAACATGTGGGTGTGAAGGGGGATGGCTTGAATCCTCAAACTGTGGACAAAAGTGACCAAAAAAAGTGCCAAAAAAGTCAAAATACCGGTCGGAGATTCCAACTGGTATTTTGTCTTTGCCATGGGAACGCACCCTAAAATTAAATAAAAAAAAAAAAAAAAAACAGTACCACTAAATTGCCATTTGTTCCAGCGATGTGTCTGCTGGGTCTTTTGTTGCCTTATGGTTGTTGCCTAAGTGAACGCCACCACTGCAGCCTGTGATTGGTCACGTGATGTCGGACAGCATCACGTGACCATTGCAGCCAGTCATAGGCTGCAGTGGTGATGTTCTGTGAGACCAAAGCCAGAAGAGAACAGAAGACTGGGAGAGAGGTCTGGGAGACCCATCCCTGGAACAAACAGCAGTTCAGAGGTGAATTCTTTTTAATTTTTAATTTTTCTTCCAGCCCTTACTCCATATTGGACATTAAAGAAGGTGAGGTGGACAACTCCTTGATGGATTGGAACCCTTGTTGTCATTCATTTTTCTCTTTAATTGCTCTAAATTGTTTTTGATTTGTGCTCCTTTTTGCTTTTTGACTCCAAGAGAGACATGTATGATTGGGTTTTTCACCCTTTTCTGGCGTAAAATGTGCCTAAGTGAGCAGTCTACAATGTCTAATGCGCCTAATGAATGTGTTAGGTGCATTGATCATAAGACTTGACACTTTCTAATGCGCCGAACATGAGGGGGCGTTTTAGGGGCGTTCTGGAGGCGTGTCGCACCACACGTATTATTAGACACATATATGAATGTGGTTCGGCAAAACTAGGCGCATTACTGCTCGGACAGGCAGACCTATCTCAATGTGGTCTGCCTGAGCCTGAGGAGTCGAAGTGGAGCTAGATTTGATATTAGGGCAAAAAATATCCCTTATTTCTCAACTTACACCAGTACATTAATAAAAAGTAATTTCTAATAAATTTCAAACTATATAAAATTTAATTATTTATTATTTTATCATATAAAATTAATATAAAAACATATAATATCCCAAAAACATAAAATATCTCCTATAAAATGTATTTAAATTTAATAGAATCTAAAACTAGTTTTACATTAAATAACACAATGATTATGTTGTTCAGATTTTACAATTTTTAATTTTTACTACATTAAATTTGAAATGTATTTTTGCTGCTCTAGCCCTTTATTCTTCATACAGCAAGAGCCAGCACAGCACAGGTCTTGCTGGGATCTGTGGTCCACCAAGCAAGATCAGTACCAAGGTTTCTATTCACTGACATGCTATTCTAAAGACTTTTCTTTTATTTCCAGCCTATCTATAGCCTTTATACATGTCTGGAGCATTACTAATGTGCGTCTAACACATAGGTGAGGCGTGTCGAACTTTAGACCATTTATAATCGCACAAAAACGCTTTCATACATTCAGGCACATTATACACTGAAAATTCAACAATTCACTTCAAAGCACCTTCCTTCATACATGTCTCCCCAAGTTCTTGAAACTGCTCTCCGCTTCAAAAACGGATACCGTATGTTTTGTACAGAACTGTAACAGGCAACCCACACAGACTATTCGGGTCACTCTTGCACATATAGAGCATTTCAATTTTATAAAAAGGCATACGATATATTTCATTGTTTACCATGTTATGAAGCCATGCTTCAAGATAAGAATACTGTATCTCCCAAATACTACTGCAAAGGCCCTGTGGCTACATACCATGATGGAACCTGATGCACTTTGGTGTCAATTTTATTTTCATAGCTATGAATAGGATCAGTCAACAGAACTGTTATTTTTAGACAAAAACAATGGTACATAACAAACCTTTTTTTCCCACAGAGACCTGTTTTCCAATCATGCAGCATTATAGCAGCATACCTCCCAAGTGTCCTTATTTTGGAGGGACAGTCCCTGTTTTTAACCCTTGTCCCACTTAGCTCTCCATATGTCCCTCTTTTTCATTTGGGAAATAGATTTGTATCAATAAACTATCTTGCTTTAAAAAGTATCTGATTGCTTCCCAGCTGTATATTATATAACAACTTACTTATTTCTTCATTGGATACAATGCAGTCCTGAAAATGTGTCCTTTTTTGGCTGTCTAAAAAGTTGCCCTGTATCTGTTTGAGTGTGGTTAGAGGCGTGGCTTGGTGTGATTTCACATGTTTGGGTGTGGTTAGAGGTGTGGCCTGATGTGTCCCTCTGCAATCTATAAAAGTTGGGAGGTATATAGTAGCTCAACTAAGATGATAGATGTGTCTAAGAACAAGCTTGCTGATGGTTCCCTTTGCAACAAGCAGTATTGTGGTTATGTAATTATAAAAACTGTAAATCAGAATTGGTGGAGAATAATTAATCAATGTATTGTTAAACAGTGTATTGCTGTAACATACTTTAGCCCCTTATTAACCCTGGATGTAAACTTATGTCCCAGTGTTGGTAAGGGGCTTTTTAGCGGGATCGCTGTGCGATCCTGCTACACAGCCAGTGGGTGCTGCATGCTAATTGCAGCTGACACCTGCCGGTAACAGCGCTAAATG
Organism: Phyllomedusa bahiana; assembly: GCA_025379985.1. NCBI lineage: Eukaryota > Metazoa > Chordata > Amphibia > Anura > Hylidae > Phyllomedusa > Phyllomedusa bahiana. Next base: position 92,721 of record JAODAL010008608.1, on the reverse strand, counting down.
GAGCCAGCTCCATCCCGCGCTGTTTAACCACATAGACACCGCGGCGATCACAACCGCGGCATCTAACTTAATTACTCTGATTCGGGCCCCCGCGAAAGCCTTGTGAAGGATTCCACTGCTACCATGTTTTATGTTTTACTACTTCCTGCTATCCCTTATCTTTGTACACCCTATTGCATGGTCTATACAATGCAATAGGCTGCACAAACGATTGCACCCAAAGGGGACACAAAGTAAAAAAAAAAATATTTAACAGTGTAAAAAAAAAGTTGAAATCACCCCCCTTTTGCCAATTTACAAATATAAATAAGTAATAAAAAGTTACACATATTTGGTATCGACGCGTCCGTAAAAGTCCGATCTATTAACATATGACATAATTTATCCCGTACAGTGAACACCGTATAAGAAAAAAAAATTCCAAGCGCCAAAATTGTGTTTTTTTTGGTCATTTCAGGTCCCATAAAAATTGGAATAAAAGTGATCACAAAAGTCACATCTATCCCAAAATGCTACCAATAAAAAGTACACTTCAGCCCGAAAAAAAATGCCCTCTCACTCAGGTCTATAGGTGGAAAAAGTTATTGATCGCAGAAAACACTAACATAACACCAACCCTACATATTTGGTATTGCTGGAATCATATCAACCTGCAAAATATAGAGAACACATCATTTTATACCGGAGAGTGAACGCTATAAAAAAACAAAACCTGCAAACATGATGCAAGTATGTTTTTTTCACATTTTGCCCCACTTATATTTTTTTGCGGTGTCCCAATACATTCTGTGGTGCTGTGAATGACCTCATCTTAGAAAGTACATCTTGTCCTGCAAAATAAAAGCCCTTATATGTCTATGTAGATGGAGAAATAAAAAAGATATGGCTATTGGAAGACAGTGAGGGAAAAACAAATGTGCCAACCCAAACAAATGCTTAGTCCTTAAGGGGGCAAAATAATTTTCTTTCTAATAAAAACGAATAGGATGCATAGACAGATCTCTCTGACTGTTCTTAGCAAGAGATCTGGTAAATGACTATTTTCTCCCACAACCTGAAATAGCTGCCCACATTATGGTTGTATTCATGATCTTTAAGGAGTTGTATATGATTTGGAAATGGAATTAAGGAACAAGGAGTCATAAGAGAGATAGTGAGAACCCTCATTACCCCACCTACATACAATGATTGACATCCTTCTCTGTATACACACTGATACAGAGAAAGCTGTCAATCGCTGTCAAATCAGTAACAAAAATAGTAAAAGGACTGCGTGGACTGCAATACCCAGAAAGATTAGCAAGATTGGGGTTATTTAGTTTAGAGAAAAGATGTCTTCGGGGGGACATAATAAATATGTTTAAATATATCATAAGTCAATATAGAGATCTCTCCCAAGATCTATACCCAGGACTGTATCTAGAACATGGGGGCATCCTCTACGTCTTGAGAAAAGAACGTTTCTATATAAACATAGAAAGGGATTTTTTACTGTAAGGCAATGTTCACACGCCTTAAAATTAGACATATTTCAGTCCGTAATTACGCGCCGTAGTGTGCAAATTACGGCTGGAATACGTCCCAGTCATTACGGTAATCCACAGTTCTCATAGAGAACTATGGATTACGTCTCCTCTCCCTGCTCGGCGAATCCGCCGCGGGGGGGAGATAAGTGACATGTCATTTTCTAGCGGCGTATACGCGCCGCTAGTAATGATAGTCTATGGACCGACGAGGTGCCGGCCCCCCGCTCCCGCCCCCGATCCCGCCTCCGTCCACACGGCGTAATTGCGGGGCGTAATTACGCCCCGCAAATAAGCCGTGTGAACATAGCCTAAGAGCAGTGAGACTTTGGAACTTGCTGCCAGAGGAAATTGTCATGGTGAATTCAATAACAGAGTTCAAAAAGGGTCTGGATGCATTTGTAGAGTGTAATAATATAACAAGTTATAGTGACTAGGATTCTGGAGAGAGGTCATTGATCCAGGGATTTATTCTGATTGCCAGATTGGAGTCGGGAAGGAATTATTTCCCTAAAATGGGTTTTTGCCTTCCTCTGGATCAACACTTTAGCACAACAGGCTGAACTGGATGGACATCTGTCTTTTTTCGGTCTTACAAACTATGTAACTATGTATAACAAAAGGACATGACCGAATATTTGACATGATGCATAACTGAGCATGTATCTTTTCCTCCATTACCTCTAGATCTGAACAGATGCCACTGAAATCTTTTTGAATTATCATTGGTTTCTGTATATCAGGTTGTTGAAGCCCAGTACTGTAATGTGTGCAGTTTTATTACAGTTATTAGCCACAAGGCAGCTTCTAGGGAATTTTGCTGACATGGCAAACATCAAAACAGTGCCCCCTCCGCTTACATATACTTAAAGACTCTGTTTACACTGGCGCCAAGATTCTGCAATAGTCATGATGGGTGTAATGGATCCCACTGACCTACAACTGGTTTATCAGGTTTCTACTCTTATCAGATAGGGGAAAAAAAGCAGAAAAGCAGTGAAAAAAGAGTCTTTCTGTCATGAATGTGTAACTTGCTTTCTGTGCCAAGCCAACACCAGTGAGGAGGAGTCTCAAAAACACAAAAAAGTCACGCTTTACAAACACCCCTCAACCCCTCCTCTTTGGCAATAGCTGCTGTATAACCAGCAGCCATAAACTCTCTTCTATTTTTAGTCTCTTCAGGGAGGTTTGGTTGTGAGACCTTTCCCAGCTTTCTATGTGGCCCCAGTCTTTAGGGCTATAGCATTTCAATCAGCTGCATTCTTTTTTGAGGTGTGACACGATTTCAAAATGCTCATTTCTATTTTTTTCTCGAGCAAAGGTTGGACTGCAAACGCTCAGACTGGGCACATTGTCTTATTCTCAATCCATGTGATTTACTACGATGTAAAATCCCTTCCGTTGGCTGCTCACAGCTAGCTGCAAACTGGCCATGCATGTGAATGAGGAGGGCAACGCTTGTGGCCTTTCTTGCCATTCAACTCTATGGGAACTTCTGAAAATAGCCGAATTGACCTGAATGCACACGCTATATTTGGAAACTCCCATAAAAGTGCTGCCCTCCACATTTACATGCATGGCCGGCTCGCAGCTTGTGGCAAGTGAAGGGGATTTTACATTGTGATTAAACCCCTTTAGCCCAGTAACATCTCTGAACTAATAGAGGGTTTTACCATCCATAGACTTATATGGCAGACTGACTTTATAAGAGGGTCTGTTAGGTATGGCTCACCTCCTATGCTGAGAATAAAGTAGGCTGTTCATTATTGCCTATGGAGAAGTGTGTAAGGCTAGGTTCACACGGCTTAATTGCGGGACGTAATTTCGCCCCGCAATTACGCCGTGTGGACGGGGGCGGGAGCGGGGGAGTAAGCAGGGGGCCGGCACTTCGCCGGCCCATAGACTATCACTGCTAGCGGCGCGTATACGCCGCTAGAAAGTGACATGTCAATTATCTCCCCGCCCGGCGGTTCGCTGGGCGGGGAGGAGGAGAGTAATCCATAGTTCTCTATGAGAACTGTGAATTACAGTAATGAATGGGCCGTTTTCGGCCCGTAATTGGCGCACTTCGGCGCGTAATTACGGACCGAAATACGGCCCATTTTAAGCCTTGTGAACATAGCCTTAAGAGGTGGTTGTAGAATGCAGGCGGGTGAGAGGGAAGATGGCAACGAGTCCCAACTATGTCACTGTGCTTCTTAGTAAGGCCTTGATTCTTTACCATCACTAATGCTACACACATCAGTGATTAGAGAGTTTGCAATATCAGAGGATAAAAGTCTCTGATTTCCACTGGGACACACACTGAATAAGCCCTTGAAGTGACTTTGCTAGCGTGTTCCCACCCTCCTGCTAGCGGGGACCCACCATTCTGTGCAGCATGGCAGTGCCGCCGGTGTGGCACACTTGCTAACTGTTCCGGACCACTGCGAGAGTTGGCAAGTATTAAAGGTGACATGTACTGCGCTCAGACAGCACGGACTCAGGGGCTGTCCACAGCATCTACAGCAGGAGGCGGCTGTGATGTACAGCCTGGCTTTCACTACAATGGCCAGGAACAGAGCTAGCTCAGATCCTGGGCATTTACATTCATAGATTCCATGGTCAGTAGAATCTGTGGCATCAAGGGGCTTAACAAAGGTTGGTGCTCTTCCTCTGTCACCCATAGGAAGCACTGCATTGCGTTTGCAGGGTGCTCATGATTACCATGGCAGCCAGAAGCCAAATAATAGCTTCTGAGTCTGCCAGGTACGAGAACCTATTAGGTTGAAAAAGTGAGGGCGCGGCCTTTAAAAAGGGGTGGTAAGCTAACCAACAGCCCCTGGCTGCAAAAGTTCTAGCTACGCCACTGAGACCATGTTTTGGAGGTGGTTGAGGTGTCTGTGACCTTAATCCAAAATGAAATGCAGGATACAAGATGAAAGTTTACAGGCTTAAAGAGAACCTGTCAGGTGGTTTATCCTACTTCATCTGAGAATAGGATATGATAGAGGGAGAGAAGCTGAGCTCTATGATATATATGGTTATATGATAGAGTGAGAGAAGGTGAGTTCTGTGATATATAGGGTTATATGATAAAGGGAGAGAAGCTGAGCTCTGTGATATATAGGGTTATATGATAGAGGGAGAGAGGATGAGCTCTGTGATATATAGGGTTATATGATAGAGGAGAGGAGCTGAGCTCTGTGATATATAGGGTTATATGATAGAGGAGAGAAGCTGAGCTCTGTGATATATAGGGTTATATGATAGAGGAGAGGAGCTGAGCTCTGTGATATATAGGGTTATATGATAGAGGCAGAGAAGCTGAGCTCTGTGATATATAGGATTATATGATAAAGGGAGAGCAGCTGAGCTCTGTGATATATAGGGTTACATGAGAGAACGAGGGCAGCTGAGCTCTGTGATATATAGGGTTATATGATAGAGGCAGAGGAGCTGAGCTCTGTGATATATAGGGTTATATGAGAGAGGGAGAGAAGCTGAGCTCTGTGTTATATAGGATTATATGATAGAGGCAGAGGAGCTGAGCTCTGTGATATATAGGGTTATATGAGAGAGGGAGAGAAGCTGAGCTCTGTGATATAAAGGCCGTGTTCACACGGCTTATTCCCGACGGATTTGTGAGCGCAATCTGGCTCACAAATCTGCCGTGAATAAGGGGCGGGACGGGGGCGGGACTGGAGCGTGGCGGGGGCGCCGCTCTCCGGCCCAATAGACTTGCATTATCCACGGCGCGTATTGCGCCCGGATAATGTGCATGTCGCTTTCTCCCCGCCCGGCGGATTCGCAGAGCGGGTAGGAGCGATGGAATCCACTGTTCTCTATGAGAGCAGTGGATTACCGTAATGACTCCGACGGATTGGTGCCATACTGCAGCGCAAATCCGGCGCGCAGTACGGCGCCAATCCACGGCGAAATAAGCTGTGTGAACGAGGCCAAAGGGTTACATAATAGAGAAGAGAAGCTGAACTCTGTGATATATAAGGTTATATGATAGAAGAGAGGAGCTGAGCTCATATACCCTATATATCACAGAGCTCAGCTCCTCTCCTCTATCATGTTACCCTATAGATCACAGAGCTCAGCTTCTCTCCTCTATCATATTACTCTATATCTCACAGAGCTCCGCTTCTCGCCTCTATCATATAACCCTATATATCACAGAGCTCAGCTTCTCTCCTCTATCAGATAACCCTATGTATCACAGAGCTCAGCTTCCCTCCTCTATTATATAACCCTACATATCACAGAGCTCAGCTTCTCTCCTCTATCATATAATCCTATATATCACAGAGCTCAGCTTCTCTCCCTCTATCATATAACCCTATATATCACAGAGCTCACCTTCTCTCCCTCTATCATATAATCAGATATATCACAGAGCTCAGCTTCTCTCCTCTATCAAATAATCCTATATATCACAGAGCTCAGCTTCCTCCTCTATTATATAACCCTATATATCACAGAGCTCCGCTTCTCTCCTCTATCATATAACCCTATATATCACAGAGCTCAGCTTCCCTCCTCTATTATATAACCCTATATATCACAGAGCTCAGCTTCCCTCCTCTATCATATAATCCTATTTATCACTGCGATCAGCTTCTCTCCCTCTATCACATCCTGCTTTCAAATAGGTTCACTTTGCGCTCACAGCTCAGTTTACTTAAGGTATCAAGGCAAATGTTTCTCTTCCATCAAGGTGGAGGCACAATTCTTTTATTTACAAAACTCAGTCTCTGTACACACTTGTAAATACACAGATGCAGGAGTGAGTGCTATGAGTATATATACTAATCCAGTCTAATACTTAGAGTAAACTTTGACTAAATAGTCTAAATATGTGCCAGATTTATAACAGTGTCTCCTACTGTACGGTAAATCTGGTGCATGTTTAGACTGTCTAGTCCAGGAATTTCCAACACGTGGCTTTTGAGGCTGTCATCTGCAGGTCTAAAAGACTGACTGACATTTGACATAATACATTACAGTATAGTCATGTACTTCAATGTATTATAACAGTGGTCATATTGAGACAAGTAAAAAGTAAAATAAAGTAAAAAAACAAACACCATTCCCCCATTATAAATGCAAAATAAATAAATAAAGCAACACTTTAGCAAAATAGGCTGAACTTGATGGACGTCTTGTCTTTTTTCAGCATTACAAACTATGTAACTATGTAATATCTACATGTTTAATGACTTGGGCAATAATTTGGTATTGTATCAAATTTAAAAGGAATTTAAAACTTTGAATTTATTCTTTGTGCAGTTGAGTTTGATATCCCTGATCTATTATAGGTTTAAACCTTCAAATGCAAAACAATGACCGCTGCACCCTCTCTGCTGGTCTCCTTCTGTGTAATCAAAGCAGGGTGTAACTCCCAGGCGTGATGAATAGCAGAGCACGGAGTATCCCCCCGGGGTTCCCCCAAGGCAAATAATAAATTTTAAAAAGCAAGGTTTCTCCAGCCCTTCATATATAAAACATATATTTTATTTCCAAAACTTTAAAACTCCATATCCAAGACCCGAAAAGCCTATTATAAGTTTGCTTTACCTATCAGTTGGTGTAGTTAGCACAAATAATTGGGCCAACATTCTGGCACTTTTTTTGGCGCACGGTATTGCGAGCTTAGACAACCCTTTTATGACGCTAAACCCATGCTAACGTAACCACACCCCTTTGTCATACAAAGTGCAGAAGTGTCTTATAACTGTCTACATCAAATGATAACATTGGGGTAAAGCATCTACGACAGTTTTTTGGCACACATTGCCATATTAAATGTAGCTCTAGGTGGTTACACAATTTCAGCCCAAGTCCTCATTTGCAGAAGGGCAATGCCTCTTAAAGGCGCACTCACCTTTAGTTTTCAGTGACATCACAGTAACATATTTGTATTTGAATATTGCATCAATTAAACAAATATTTTCATGTAAGTCATTTGAACTTAATGTAGGTTAACGCCGACTTATAGTGCAAAGTTTTCTCTTTGCACCTCAATATTCAGATTCCAGCTGTTTAACTTCTTAGATACTGAGTTCAATAACAACAATAGAATCTAAGCTAATAGACAGTGGGGGATCCCCCCTCCCCAATGGCCTGCATTCTGCCGGGGATTAGTACAGGCCTATAAATTTGGCCCTCACTGACTAGAGGTGGGGGGTCAAAATGCAGCTGTAGGGGGGGGCTGCGCGACACCCTGCCCCTGATCCTTCACCAGGTGTAATACGACTTGAAAAAGGCTGACTTGAAGGAAAAACGTTGTCCGTGACTCTGGATTACTATATGTCTTTATTGTGGTTTTCACTGTAATTTTGGAGAGTCATCGCTGTGCACTATATGCGATGGACAATTATTTTACATCAATGAAAATAAAGCTTGTACCTACTGATCAAATTGTGGAATGCACAATGCTTTGGCATAGTTAGTATGGTTGAAAATAACATGCTTTCATCAAGATTAGACAAGGGCAAGAATAAGATGTCAATGAAGGGAAGCGGTATTGGTAGCTTTAGAACTTTCTTCATATTGATATAAAGGAATAAGGAGCCCAACAGAAAACATTTCCCGCATGATCACAATTGTCGATCAAGTGGATCAACATTCAAAGCAAGAATTGTACATCGATGCTTTTCCTTGACACAGTAGTTTGAATAAATTTCCCCTTTATAAGCATGTCTGCACTAGATATAGAGATCATATATAGATAACACATCATATACACATATTTGGTATCCATATATTGATAACGAGCCATACAACAAATTTAGCAAATTATTAAATTAACCCCTTAACAATGAGGCCTATTTTTTTCATGTTTGTTGTTCCTCCTCACCTTTCCAGAGCTGTAACTTTTTTATTTTTTCATCTGCAGACACATGAGGGCTTTTATTTTGTGGAAAATTAATTTCTAATGATGTTTTTTTCCCATACCATAGGATAAAACTGGAAACCAAAAAAATTGAAGTGGGGGAAAATGTGAAAAAAACGGGTTTTGGGGCCATATTTTCAAGAGTTTTTTTTTTCGGCGTTCAATCTTTGGTTTAAATGATTTGTTATCTGTATGCTACGTGTTGATATGAATCTGGTAATACAAAGTATGTAGGGTTTCCGTTATTCTTTGTTACCATTAAAAAAATCCCAAACATTTTCTATTTTTGAAATTTGCGCGCGCCGCCATTTTTTCTGCGACCAAAAACTTTTTTTTTCTAACCCTGCAGATTTGGTTTTGGGATGCATTTTTTGCAGGCTGAAGTATACTTTTTTTTGCTAGCAGTTTGGAATTCATGCAACTTTTTTTATTACATTTATTTCAATTTTTAGGGGACCTGAAATGACCAGAAAAATACAATTTTGGGTTTGGGAAATTTTTTTTGGGTTTTTACGGTTAAATGTACGGGAAAAAAATGGGTTATATTTTAATAGATTGGACTTTTTCGGACGTGGCGATACCACATATGTGTAACTTTTTACTCTTTTTTTTATTATTTGTAAAATGGCAAAAGTTAGGTGATTTAAACTTTTAATTTTTTTTCACTGTAAAGCATTTTTTTTCCTCACTTTAACTTTGAGGCCGTAGGGGCTTCACCACTTTTCACCTAAGAGTAATACAAGCAAGGTTGCACAAAGATGTCAGTTTTACTGCTTCCAGGAAGTAGTAAGACAGAAAACATGGCAGCGATGGAAGCTTTCACAAGACATCCAGCTGCCATATTAAGCAATTTGGGCGCCGCGATTTTCACCGCGGGGGCCCCGATTGAAGTGAAGAATGGTGCGCGGCACCGTTTCTCATTGATTTAGACGCCACGGTCATCTTTGCCGCGGCATCTAAGGGGTTAAACAGCGCAGGATGGCGCCAGGACCATCCCGCACTGTAACCAGTGGGTGTTAGCTGCAATTAGCAGTCACAATCCTGCTATAAAGCCCCTTACTGGCACTATGACATACTCATACGTCCAGTTTCAGTAAAGGGTTAAAGGGAATCCGTCACATACATAATGTTGCCCTTGATGATTCTGCCTATGACTGTAAATAGATATAAAACTGTCAATAATTGACAGCTGGGTTGGGCTAGTAATGGATGGGCGGGGCTAACACCTGCTCATGAATAGGCTGGACTCTTCTCTGGCAGAACAGGTGGCAGACCTCCAGATCTGAGTATTAAGGGCCACATGTATGAAACTTGTCTATAACTAAATATCACTTTGTTGCCCATAGCAACCAATAAGAGCACCACTTTCATTTTATATCGTGCTCTTGAAAAATTAAAAGGTAGGTGCTATGGGCAACAAAGTGAGTTTTAGAGCTAGACAGTTTTCATACATGAGGCCCTAAATGCTCTGAAACTGCTGCATCTTACAGAATAAGGGACACAGCGCTGGAAACAGCAGGTCTGTCACTAGCTTGTTCTGCCCTCAGCAAGGGGGGCATAATCTATGTGACAGGTTCCCTTTAAATACTAACACATATACTCACTTGGCATCAGTTTCTTTATGAAGTTTAGCATTTTGTTAACAGAACAAGCAGAGTCCAGTCCGTTGCCTTTCGAATGTATTATGTATGCATTTCTATTATTGACCACATGTATTTTGCCTATGGCTAGCATTTTATCATTGCTATGCTTGTACTTATACAGTCAGTTTCTTGGCAGTCATTGTTGATCTTTGGGGCTTTTCACATAAATGTACTGTATTTTGAATATGCACCACATGAATGAAGGGAATGCTGTATATATTCATGCAATAACACACCTTTATTAGCGAACAACTCATACTTATATTCCGGTAGCAATAGGATTTGTGAAGGGAATGCTGGTCACAAGGACCTTGGCTGGATTATTAATTTGAATGTTCAAGGTTTTACTCATCTAATACATTTATGTCAAATCCATAGGATTTGTTATAAATGTCTGATAGATCGGAGTCTCACCTCCCGCCTATTAAAGCGATCACTGTGAAGGAAGAGGTGACCAGGCTTGGTATTGTCTCTCTGAAGACAGCCAAACGCACATTATGCTAGTTCTAGACAGAATCCCAAAGTTGGGACTAAGATCTATTTCAGACTATATACACTCACCGGCCACTTTATTAGGAACACCATGCTAGTAACGGGTTGGACCCCCTTTTGCCTTCAGAACTGCCTCAATTCTTCGTGGTATAGATTCAACAAGGTGCTGGAAGCATTCCTCAGAGATTTTGGTCCATATTGACATGATGGCATCACACAGTTGCCGCAGATTTGTCGGCTGCACATCCATGATGCGAATCTCCCGTTCCACCACATCCCAAAGATGCTCAAATTGGATTGAGATCTGGTGACTGTGGAGGCCATTTGAGTACAGTGAACTCATTGTCATGTTCAAGGAAACCAGTCTGAGATGATTCCAGCTTTATGACATGGCCATTATCCTGCTGAAAGTAGCCATCAGATTTGGGTACATTGTGGTCATAAAGGGATGGACATGGTCAGCAACAATACTCAGGTGGGCTGTGGCGTTGCAACGATGCTCAATTGGTACAAGGGCCCAAAGAGTGCCAAGAAAATATTCCCCACACCATGACACCACCACCCCAGCCTAAAACCCTTGATACAAGGCAGGATGGATCAATGATTTCATGTTGTTGACGCCAAATTCTGACACTACCATCCGAATGTTGCAGCAGAAATCGAAAACTCACAGACCAGGCAACGTTTTTCCAATCTTCTACTGTCCAATTTCGATGAGCTTGGGCAAATTGGGGCCCTCAGTTTTCCTTTTTCTTAAGCTGAAAGGAGTGGCACCTGGTGTGGTCTTCTGCTGCTGCACCCATCTGCCTCAAAGTTTGCTGTACTGTGGTTCAGAGATGCTCTTCTGCCTACCTTGGTTTGTAACGGGTGCAATTTGAGTCACTGTTGCCTTTTTATCAGCTCCAACCAGTCTGCCCATTCTCCTTTGACCTCTAGCCTCAACAAGGCATTTTCCGCCCACAGGACTGCCCCTCACTGGATGTTTTTTCTTTTTTGGACCATTCTCTGTAAACCTAGAGATGGTTGTGCGTGAAAATCCCAGGAGATCAGCAGTTTCTGAAATACTCAGACCAGCCCTTCTGGCACCAACAACCATGCCACGTTCAAAGGCACTCAAATCACCTTTCTTCCCCATACTGATGCTCGGTTTGAACTGCAGAGATTGGGCTTGACCATGTCTACATGCCTAAATGCACTGAGTTGCCGCCATGTGATTGGCTGATTAGAAATTAAGTGTTAACGAGCAGTTGGACAGGTGTACCTAATAAAGTGGCCGGTGAGTGTATATCCTGTGTGATAGATGTCTAAGATGAGTACACCCCTTTAAAGGGGATCTGTTGCAATTTTTTTTTTACTTATTATAACAAGACACCGATACACTTTATTTTCTTCTTATCCATTTTATTTTCTGCTTGTAGATTTCTCAATTCAGTCGTCTATATATGATTGTGGGAAAAGCTTTATTGCCTGCACTGTTTTTAACAGCATTTAGAGAGATGCTTTGCAGCAGCTCATGCACATAGGAGCCTGTGAACTGGATCAGTCCCATTGACTTCTATAGGAGAGTTTTCTAGGCATGCTCTGTGACCTGGGAAGAAGTCAGTGTGCAGGGAGGAAGAGAGAAGCACCTGTGACTCCTATTGTGACTGATGGATCCTGTGTTATCTATAAACATTGGTGTCTTCTTTCAGTCTAACCCTGCTTGCACTGATCATGAGAAAGACTACTGAAAATCTTTCTCTACAGAACAGGAAGTGTCAGACTATTATTAGATCTAGTGGCCAAAGTGAAAACTGCAGGACTTAGGAATCTTTAAAAAATATTAAAAGTGATATGAAAAATTAAAAAAAAATATTCCTAAGACATGTGTTAAACATAAAAACCATAAATCATTTTTGATGATACATTCCCTTTAAGTTTCTAGTAGTGCTCTTTTATATTTATGATAGATTTATGTTTTAACTGACTTTTTTTCCACTATTTTAGAGTGGTTATCTGTGACTAAATATGCCTAACAGAGGTCCCAGTAAGGGACTGAAAAGTATAAACTGGACATTTTTCTACAATAACTAACAGCAGGGCTTGAAGTATGGAGAAGGAGTGTTATCTGGTAGAAATGCTGTTGAGTAAAACTGTCCTGTTTATCTTACATGAAAGCCCTTGGACAGGGGTGTGCAGAGGCAGCAGTCTTCTTATGTGACAGGTCTGTCTTCTACATAAGAGGTTTTCGGTAATTACACATGGTAGGTGTGGGGCCCTGTTACAGATTTTGTGTTGTGAACCAGGACCATCAAGTGGAAGAGGAATTTAGGGCCACATGTATGAAAACTGTCTAGGTCTAAAAATCACTTTGTTGCCCATAGCAACCAATCAGAGTGCCCTTCTCATTTTTCCAGAGCACTATATGAAATGAAAGGGGCGCTCTGATTGGTTGGTATGGGAAACATAGTGCGTTTTAGACCTAGACACTTTTCATACATGTGGCCCTTAATCCCCACTCTTTTTCCCTGATCTTGACGCATTAATAAAAAAGGACAACAATGTTACAGAGGTTTATGCAACTATATTAAAAAAAACAAAAAACAAATATGAGAAAAACTGTATAAATACTAAAACGTATAGGATATTATATTATTTGTAACAAATATACTATTACAACACAAGACCTCAATGGTAACTAGAACTAAAGAATAACACCAGAACGGCATTTCATGGCAAAAGATCCTGCAGGGGCCTGTAGACTTAAAAATTAACTTGTACCCTATTTAAATTAAAATCCAGTTTCAGGTTAAAGGTTAATGTTTGACTCAGAACATTTGCTTCTGTTCTTAACATTTCACAAGGCGCTTCCGTAATAGTTTTCTTATTGCCTGCCAACATGTCTCCCAATGAATTTCCTTTTAAAATGTAAAGGTATTTTCACACAGCATACTTGTCCATCAGATTTCTGGCTCTGATTTTGTTCAGTTCTTTAAATGGGGTTATACTGTCTCCTTGCTCTCTATCTCCTATGAGATGCAAGAAAAATATTTGAATAAGTGATGGGTCACTTACTGCTTTTAAGTAAAGTAGATTTGAAATCCAGGGCACACAATGCACATATTATTCTGATGTTTATCCTAAAAATTCCACCATGTGAAGATAGCATCTTACATATAATAACAGGTAGTTTTACATGCCTTAAGTGCCATTGACTTTACATTTTTTCTACTAGCTAGGGATCAGTTTACTAACACCAGTCTTAATCCAAATTATGCTGAAACCAAGCACTACCTTAACCATACACCAAAGTTTATTAGTCAAATTTACTAGGAATTGTGAGACCTGGATGGGAATAAATGCAGTGTTTTACATGTAATCTAATAGGGTAGCAGTTGGCCCCCTATCCTATAAGGACGCATGCTATGCCTAACTAATTTTCTGTTAAAGTATATTAAATAGCCAATACCTTTTTGACAGACTTTGCATAAACCACTTACATGTGAACATAAAAAAGGTTGTAGTATATCTTATTGAAGAAAAATATCTACTTATCAGCCCATGCCCCTCCTAAATTTGTAACTCACTCAGAAAACACTGCTTCAATCTGTTTCAAGAAGGATTAGCTCACTGAAGCATCAGATAACAGCTTCCCATAGGAGTCTATTGAGAGAGGAAATGGAAGGAGGGGGAAGTGGCTCGCAAGAGATAAAGCAGAGAGAGACACATCCATAGTTTGCTGAAAGCTGTAGTAGATATGCTTAATTGACAGCTTGAATGACCCAGTACTGTTCCCTAGTGCTGTCTGTGCAGCTGATGAGTCTGATGGTCTTCAACAAATAGTTGAGGAGGTGGGGTGTTAGATCTCCTCTTCTGTCTGTGTACAATGTATGAGAGACATCATAGCAGCTAGTCTCCAACCACTGGCTCAGGACAAAAATATAGATAGTTACATAGTTTGTAATGCGGAAAAAGACATATGTCCATCCAGTTCAGCCTATTGTGCTAAAGTGTTGATCCAGAGGAAGGCAAAAACCCCCATGATGAAAAAGCTAATTGTCCTCATTTTAGGGAAAAAATTCCTTCCCGTCTCCAATCTGGCAATCAGAATAAATCCCTGGATCAACGACCCTACTCCAGAATCCTAGTCACTATAACTTGTTAGATTATTACGCTCCAGAAATGATGTAGCCTGGAAAGGGGAAGACTGGTGAGAAATGTCATGTACAAGTTATATATTGGTCCCGTGCACTTGTGGAGCAGTACCGAGCGGTCTACTCATCACGTCCTTCAATGTTTTGCAGGTCTGCCCTAAACAAATCAATGTAAGACATTTATAAGATCCAGATTCTGTTTTTTTTTTAATTACTGCAATATGAGACATATCAATAGAAGACAAAATCTGCAATTTTCTGCTATTTTAACTTTGTTAGTGAAATGAAAACCTCAGCTCATATTTTAATCACAACATAAAGTTGCTTACTCTCTGTTCATAAGGCTTTATATTTATACTGTGAAGTTCAAGCCAATGAAATGTTCATTTAATTTCATTACAGATCTTTGGGGGTCTAGTATGGATTTTGGTAGCTTCTACTACATTGCCTGGCACCTCAATAGTTCAAGGATGGGTCATGTTTGTGTCTGTTTGCTGTTTCGTGTGTAGCAACATTCTTCTGTTCTTGTACCTTGTTGGTGCTCATGGAGGAAGATCCGCGTGGACAGCCCTGGTAAGTTTTGTGATACTGAATAAATATTAAAGCTTGACTTTATGAAATTATAACCGATGTAGGTGCTCCTCTGTCTGTTCACTGGTTGCTATTCATACTGTCTTTATAAATTAGGATACAAATATAAGCAAAGATTATAATAGGTTGCAGTATTTGGGAGCAAGCCTATGATATTATGGGAGAGGGGAACAAGCAAGTAATAAACACCATCACCCATAAAGTGACAGACATTTAGGCCGGCATGCACCAGTTTCTAATAAACTATAGGTTGAAAGCTTATTAAATATATTAATACAGATATTAGCATAGCTCGTAAGAGTCTAAGAGTAGATTCAAACGGGGCAGAAATGCTGCAGATTTTACCTGCATTTTTTATAAAGTAGTAGGTAAGTTTATGAGATTTCATAGAAATTGACATGACAATTTTTAAACCCACCGCATGCTAATATCTGTTACAGATTATCCAGATATATTAGTTGTGGATTTTCTGCATTGAGTTTAATGAGGAAAAAAAAATCTGCAATGAAATGTGTAAACAGATTCTAGTGATTATGCTGCGGATTGCCTTTGGATCCAATGCAAAATCCATCTTCTAAAAAAAAAAAGCAGTGCATTCATCTTAACAATCCCTTGCCAGTAATTGACAGCTATTCCTGTATGCACACTCATACAATGAAGGCTGTCGATCACTGATAAGACCACCTACTGGACTCCTTCACCAAAAGTAAGCAGAAATGTAAATGAATGGATTACAATTTCTGCTGAATCTTTCCCCACAAAACTATATATCAGTTTGCTCAGCTCCATTCATTCTATAAAATGCTGTTTGCAGATCAGGTAAGGTGATCAGCTGTAAAAAAAGAAAAAAAAACATGTGGTCAAAATCATAACAAGATTGACTGACACATAACATGAACAATCTAAGCAAAGACCTGTAAACAAATTCAAGCTGAATACTGATAAAGTTGAGAAAGAGAGAGCAAGCAGGATTCAAGGTACCAGACACAGTGCAGTCGTTACTCATTACATTGTTTATATGTACAGTGAAGCAAATAATTATTTGATCCCTTGCTGATTTTGTAAGTTTGCCCACTGACAAAGACATGAATAGTCTATAATTTTAAGGGTAGGTTAATTTTAACATTGAGAGATAGAATATCCAAAATAAAATCCAGAAAATCACATTGTATAAATTATATAAATTTATTTGAATTTTGCTGAGAGAAATTAAGTATTTGATCCCCTACCAACCATTAAGAGTTCTGGCTCCTACAGACCAGTTAGAAGCTTCTAATAAACTTGTTACCTGCATTAAAGACAACTGTCTTAAATAGTCACCTTTATAAAAGTCTCCTGTCCACAGACTCAGTCAGTCAGACTCTAACCTCTACAACATGGGCAAGACCAAAGAGCTTTCTAAGGATGTCAGGGACAAGATCATAGACCTGCACAAAGCTGGAATGGGCTACAAAACCATAAGTAAGATGCTGGGTGAGAAGGAAAAGAAAACTGTTGGTGCAATAGTAAGAAAATGGAAGAAATATGACTGTCAATCGACATCGATCTGGGGCACCATGCAAAATCTCACTTTGTGGGGTATCCTTGATCATGAGGAAGGTGAGAGATCAGCCTAAAACTACACGGGGGGAACTTGTTAATGATCTCAAGGCAGCTGGGACCACAGTCACCAAGAAAACCAAGAAAATGCCGTAATGGTTTAAAATCCTGCAGTGCCCGCAAGGTCCCCTTGCTCAAGATGGCACATGTGCAGGCCTGTCTGGAATTTTCCAATGAACACCTGGATAATTCTGTGAGTGATTGGGAGAAGGTGCTGTGGTCAGATGAGACAAAAATTTAGCTTTGTGGCATTAACTCAACTCACCGTGTTTGGAGGAAGAGAAATGCTGCCAATGATCCAAAGAACACCGTCCCACTGTCAAGCAGAGAGGTGGAAACATTATTTTTTTGGGGGTATTTCTCTGCTAAGGGCACAGGACTACTTCACCACATTAATAGGAGAATGCATGGAGCCATGTACCATAAAATCCTGAGTGACAACCTCCTTCCTTCCGCCAGGACATTAAAAATGGGTCGTGGCTGGGTCTTCCAGCAAGACAATGACTGAAAACATACAGCTAAAAGACAACAAAGGAGTGTCTCAAAAAGAAGCACATTAAGGTCATGGAGTGGCCTAGCCAGTCTCCAGACCCTAATCCCATAGAAAACTTATGGAGGGAGTTGAAGCTTCAAGTTGCCAAGAGACAGCCTCAAAATCTTAATGATTTAGAGATGATCTGCAAAGACGAGTGTAACAAAATTCCTCCTGACACATGCGCAAACTTCATTATCAACTACAAAAAACATCTGACTGCTGTGCTTGCCAACAAGGGTTTTGCCGACAAGTATTAAGTCTTGTTTGCCAGAGGGATCAAATACTTATTTCTCACTGCAAAATGCAAATAAATTTATATAATTTATACAATGTGATTTTCTGGATTTTATTTTGGATATTCTATCTCTCAATGTTAAATTAACCTACCCTTAAAATTATAGACTGTTCATGTCTTTGTCAGTGGGCAAACTTACGTAATCAGCAAGGGATCAAATACTTATTTCCATCACTGCATGTGGGGCTCTATATTGACTCCCTCTTGTTATTTTTAAAGGGGCCAAAATTTATCTTGTGAGCCTCTTTATAACTTTTTAATACATTTTATGTGCACTTTCTTGACCTAATAAAATATTTTGTTTTCAGTATGCATTTTGCTGTGCACCTATATAATCTGTTTCTTGTTCATATTTATTTCCCTTTTGGCAAGCACTGGCTTATATTAACATTCCCACCTACCTGTATAACCCACTAACAACCAGTTAGTCAATAAGTCAGATGAGACAGAGGTTAAAAGAATTAAACTTATTTAGTCTTGAGAAAAGACGGCTCCGGAGAGACTTGATTAATTTATATAAGTATATAAATGGCTCCTATAAAAAGTATGGGGAAAAGCTATTTCATGTAAAACCCCCTTAAAAGATAAGTGGACATTCACTTTGTCTGGAGAAAAAAGGATTCAATCTCCAAAGGAGAAAAGCCTTCTTCACTGTGAGAACTCTAAATGTGTGTAATAGCCTAAAAATGTCACCAGACAGGATTGTTCATCCATTCCTATTTGTTGAAAATAGACAATAGGCTATTTTTGTCATGAAGTAAAAATGATGTGGGAAACTTGCAAATTAAATAATAGACATTTTCACCATTCATCATTAAAAAAAAAAAACTGTACCATTTTTGTTTTAGCTGCTACGTTTGTAATCCATAGTTTACAGCTTGTTTCCAGAGATACGACCAGTGACAAAAGCTTCTCAGTCCTGGTCGAACATGCTCAGACATCACCTCTCCTCTCAGGCAGGTATTGTCAGTCTATTCCCTGCTTAGTAATCACACACACTCACTGCTGAGCGTTGTTCAACCCCAGGTGCTGTCATTCTACTCCTGTCCTCTGTACTCCTTAGTAATTAGTCAAACCGTGCAATTAAATAAAACGAATAAAGAAACCTCGATCAGATATGTGCACTGAGACAAAAAGCAAACACATGTTTGGTTCCTGCAAGGATTTGAACCTAGGACCCCATATGCTGAAAGGCAAAAGTGCTAACCACTCAGCTACCTTGTAGCTACTCACAGATCCTTACATAAACAGACCTTTGTTTGACCAGAGTGATCACACTGTGGTGAAAGACATGGTGATGTCAAGCCTGCTGGGTCACATGATATGCAGTTCAAACAAATCATACACGCCCTCTTTTGAGAACACTGAAAACTGAAGCAGGACAAATCAGGAAGGAAATGCCTTCATAGCAAAATCCCTTTAAGAAAGCTGAGTTGTGAGCTCTTTGGGTCCTCACATAGGAGTTCTGGTGGTGATTCCCTATTTTGAAAAATTTTATTTTTGCAGATCTTCCAGAGCTATTTTTCTATAGGTCATATATGCTAATCTGCTCTTCAGTTTGAATCAGCCTTTTTTATGTCCCATCATGGAAGACATATTGGAATACTTACAGCAATTACTTAAAAACATTAAAAAACATTTTGGTACAATCTCCATGTTAAGAAAGCCGTGATGGACAAACCTGGTGGGTTTCCGTATCCAGAAGACAGATACTCATGCACCATTCTCAAGATGAGCCAGTGTTAGTACATCATTCTCACAGAAGTTTATAAAGAGTAATATTAATCAACGCAGTAATATATTGGTGTTTTTCTCGGTTATTTAATAGTGTTCAAAGCACAGTCCACATGTCAATTTTCATCCATGTTCATATTCACCATGTAGAAGTCAAGCCAATATACCTCTACATACTCAATCTGCTGTAGAGGTTAATATAAATTAAAATACTGATGAAAAACCCTGACATTAGCAGTTACCCTACTTACATGGACTTTCATGAATATACATGCATCGGAATAAACATAGATTAGAGATGTTATTTGATTGCACTAATGAAATTGAAGTCAAAACACTCAAACCTTGTAATACATACAGTTGAAACCAGAAGTTTACATACACTATATAAAAAGACACATATACATGTTTTACTCACTATGTGACATGAAATCAGAATAAACCTCATCCGTTTTAGGTCAATTAGGAAGCAAAATTATTTATATTTGCCAAATGCCAGAATAATGAGAGAGACAGAAATTTTTAAGGCATTTTTATTACTTTCTGCAAAGTCAAAAGTTAATATACACTAGGATTACTATGCCTTTAAACTATTTGGGACAGTCCATATGATGATGTCATGTCTTTGGAAGCTTCTGATAGGTTTAATGGCAACATCTGAGTTAATTAGAGACAAACCTGTGGATGTATTTAAAGAAATAATCAGGAAGAGAATTGTGGACTTGCACAAGTTTGGATCATCCTTGGGTGCAATTTCCAGATAACTGAAGGTGCCTCGTTCATCTGTAAAAACAATTATACGCAAATACAGACAAGATGGAAATGTCCAGCCATCATACCACTCAGGAAGGAGACCGGTTCTGTGTCTCAGAGATGAATGTGCTTTGATCTGACATGTGCATAGCAACCCAAGAACAAAAGCAAAAGACCATGTGAAGATTCTGGCGGACGCTGGTAAGATTGTGTCATTATCCACAGTGAAACGAGTACTGTATCAACATGGACTGAAAGGCCACTCTGCCAGGAAGAAGTCGTTACTCTGAAAGAAACATATAAAAGTAAGATTAATGTTTGCAAATGCACACAGGAACGGAAACCTACATTTTTGGAGATATGTCCTGTGGTCTGACAAAATGAAAAATGAACTGTTTGGATGTAATGACAAACATTACGTTTGGAGGAAAAATGGAGAAGCTTGGAAACCTAAGAACACCATCCCAACTGTGAAACACAGGGATGACAGCATCATGTTGTGCAGTTGTTTTGCTGCAGGAGGGACTGGTACACTTCACAAGATGGCATCATGAGGAAAGATGATTATGTGGCAATACTGAAGCAAATCTGAATCACAGGAAGTTAAGCTTGATGGAAATTGGTTCTTCCAATGACAATGACCCTGAAGACCCAAGCTGGTACAAATGACTTAAGGATAACCAATCAATGTTTTGGAGGGGCCATCACAAAGTCCTGATCTTAATCCTATTGCAAATTTATGGACAAAGCTGAAAAGGCAGGTGCAAGCAAGGCGACCTACAAACATGGTTTAGTTACACCAGTTCTGTCAGGAGGAATGGGACAAAATTCTTACCATGGACTGCTCTATTCAGAATGAAAAGTAAGAATGTTCTGAGTTTTATGCCATAATCTGAATCAAATTTATCTGCACTGTGTTTGGAACAAAAGCTTTGAAAATTGAGAATAAATAAGCACATTATTTGAAATATAAAACACAAGTGAAAAAGTGTATTGCACATGAACAAAATATAAAGAAATTAAATACAACTAAGGTGGTTTTTATTACAAATGAATGACTGACCTCCAAGCACCACCGGTACACAGTGTTCAATTGAAAGTGCCTAATATTGTTGCTTTGACAAAATTCTTACCAACTTTTGTGAGAAGCTTGTGGAAGGATATCCAAAACGTTTGATGCAAATCATACAGTTTAAGGGCAATGCTACCAAAAACTAATGAAATGTATGTAAACTTTTGACTTTGCAGAAAGTAATAAAAATTGCCTTAAAAATGCTCTCTCTCATTATTCTGACATTTGTCAAATATATATAATTTTGGTAATCCTAATTGACCTAAAACAGGTAAGGTCAATACTGATTTCATGTCAGATTGTGAGAAAAACATGCATATGTGGTTTTTTATATAGTGCATGTAAACTTCTGGTTTCAACTGTATTTCAGTCTACTTTATATGGCCAAATTGGTGTTGTACGTAAAGGACCTTTTTATGCATATTAAATAGAACCTATCATCATCCCTTTTAGTATATACACGCACTTGCGATAAAGTAATCATTTTGGAGTATTTTTTTGTTAATGTTATTGTGCTGTTCCTCCTTTATCTGCCTTTGATTTACATGAATTAAATGACAACTAGGTGCCCTTGTCAACTGGGGGTTTACCTATAGTCTGACACTGTCAGCACTGATTAGATAATTTTGGAGAGCCCTGGAACTGAAATTTTATGGGGAATACCGTTATTTACTAAAGCTATATCCACATCTGTTTTTCCTAGACTCCATCACATTTGACAACCAAATTAGTTTAACAGGTAGAGCTTCATTTTCTGATAAAAATGATGAACATTATATAAATAAAAAAGAGTAAAAAAATTATAACCAAGTGGCAGGAATTGTTAATGAACAATGTGACTTGATACATTTTAAAATGTAAAGGAATTGTAAACTAATAATATTTACTATTACAATCTTTCAATTTTTTTCTTTCAGGATGCCTTTTACAACTATTCTGCATCTCTGATGTACCTCAGCGCATCAGTGCTCCAGGCCTATGCCACAATTTATGCAAGAGACTTTTTACTTTTCAAGCATTATCAAGAGAACATTGCTGCAGTGGTAAGTATTCCTAATTTTTAAGGTGTCAAGGGTTTTGTCATTTGGCAAAGTCCCTTCTAAGGCTGGCTATGAGATGATCTCGGAATATAAAAAGAGATGTCCACACTTGCACAGCCATTCATGTCTATGGCACTTCCGAAAATAGCAGAGTGAGTACGCTCAGCTATATATGAATCTCCCATAAACTTTAATGGGGGACTGCCAAGTAAGAACACCCCCCTTATAAATGCCGGTCGTGCTCTTTAAATAGAAGTCTTGGCTATACAGGGCGGACTCAAGAAGGGTACTTAATACATACCATTCGGCTCTACCATGTTTCCTCTGTCTCCTCTCTCCTTGTTCTGTCTGTTCTATAGGCCTTTAACGGCTACTTGATTACTTCCAATAAGTAATGTAAGCAGAAGGAACAAGAACAAAGCATAAAGTTTAGCAATATACTAGTAAAAGCTGCATAACCTTATTCTTTGTCATATATTAAAACTTAAAGGTTATGCCCCACTTGCTGAGGACAGCCCAAGCTATGACAGACCGCGTTTCCATTTTCGTGTCCCTTATTCTGTAAGATGCGGAGTTTTCGAGTATTTTTGTCCCAATCTGCAGTTTTCATCCAGAAATGAGTCATATAAAGAGTCATTTTTTTCATACCCCGCCCACCTAAAGCTAGCCCCGCCTACCTCAACTGATAAACCTATTACTTTGAATAGGTAGAAACATATAAATAACTGCCAGGTGGGCGGGGTTAGCCTTTGGCGGGCGGGGCTAACACCTGCTCATGAATAAGATTTGAGCATTAAATTCTCTAAAACTACTGCACCTTACAGAATAAGGGACACAGCGCTGGAAAGTGCAGGTCTGACACTAGCTTGTGCTGTCCTCAGCAAGGGGGGCATAATATATGTGACAGGTTCCCTTTAAACATTTTGGGAGGTACTGATGTAGCAGAATTTAACTTGACCATGATATCACAGCTTTTCGTGTTATCTGCTCTTATCTCAAGACAAGTATAAGGGGCCATTCACACGGCACAGTGCAAATAAAGGTCGGAAATAATGGTCGCTGTTTGCGGAGAAAAGCCCTCCCCCCTCGCATTGAGATGTTCATATTCCGCCAGAAAATCGGGCGGAAGAATGAACATGCTCACTGCTTTTCGTACTGCCTGCTGTCTTAAAAACCGCCCGGCGGAAAACCCGTGCAGTGGGGACCGCTGCGCGGGTTTTCTATTAAGGTCCATTTTAAAAGTTGACACCCGGTTTACAGACGGTTTTCAAAACTGAAAACCGTCTGTAAAACTGGAGGAAAACCTGTGCCGTGGGGACAAGCCCTAAGAATGTACCATCTGTGTTATATGAGAGCTTTGTGAAGGTAATTGCCCTTATGTCCCCCTATAAGTTACAATCCTTGCACACTCTATCTGTCATTTAGTATTTCTTTTTAAATTGTATTTTCATTTATTTTGCAGGTGTTTGCCTTTGTTGCTACATTGGTTTATGTGATCCATGCTGTGGCTTCACTAGTAAGATGGAAGAGATCATCTTAACTCAAATGCCGATTGTAAAATGTTAAAAGTACCCGGAAACAACTACATGTAATGTTTGTAAATGTTGTTTTGAACACAGATTGTAGTTGAATAACAGTCTCCGACATTTGATGATAATATGTACAATGTACAGTAAAGGAAATAATTATTTGATCCTTTGCTGAATGTGTAAGTTTGCCCACTGATAAAGACATGAACAGTCTATAATTTTAAGGGTAGGTTAATTTTAACATTGAGAAATAGAATATCC
Organism: Phyllomedusa bahiana; assembly: GCA_025379985.1. Classification (NCBI taxonomy): domain Eukaryota; kingdom Metazoa; phylum Chordata; class Amphibia; order Anura; family Hylidae; genus Phyllomedusa; species Phyllomedusa bahiana. The sequence continues at coordinate 68,638 of JAODAL010008608.1, read as the reverse complement.
AAAATAAAATACAGAAAATAACACAAATAATACAAATTGTATAAATTATATGAATTTATTTGCATTTTGCAGTGAGAAATAAGTATTTGATCCCTCTGTCAAATAAAACTTAATACTTGGTGGCAAAACCCTTGTTGGCAAGAACAGCAGTCAGACATTTTTTGTAGATGATGATGAGGTTTGCGCACATGTCAGGAGGAATTTTGGTCCACCCCTCTTATGCATATCATCTCTACATCATTAAGATTTTGAGCCTGTAGATTGGGAACTTGGATCTTCAACTCCATTCATAAGTTTTAAATGTGATTTAGGTCTGGAGACTGGCTAGGCCACTGCAGAACCTTAATGTGCTTCTTTTTGAGCCACTCCTCTGTTGCCTTGGCTGTATGTTTTGGGTCATTGTCTTGCTGGAAGACCCAGCCACAACCCATTTTTAATGTCCTGGCGGAGGGAAGGAGGTTGTCACTCAGGATTTTACGAAACATGGCTCACCCTTTCTGCTATTGATGCGGTGAAGTAGTCCTGTGCCCTTAGCAGAGAAACACCCCCAAAACATAATGTTTCTACCTCCATGCGTGACAGTGAGGACGGTGTTCTTTGGGTCATAGACAGCATTTCGCTTCATTTAAACACGGCGAGTTTAGTTAATGCCAAAGAGGTCAACTTTGTCTCATCTGATCACAGCACCTTCTCCCAATCATTCACAGAATCATCCAGGTGATCACTGGCTAACTTCAGACAGGCCTGCATATATGTCTTTTTGAGCAGGGGAACCTTGTGGGCACTGCAGGATTTTAAACCATTATGGCCATAATGTGTTACCAATAGTTTTCTTGGTGACTGTGGTCCCAGCTGCCTTGAGATCATTAACAAGTTTCCCCCTTCTAGTTTTAGGCTGATCTCTCCCCTTCCTCATGATCATGGATACCCCTCGAGGTGAGATTTTGCAAGGTGCCCCAGATCAATGTCAATTTTGTATTTCTTCCATTTTCTTACTATTGCACCAACAGTCGTCTCCTTCCCACCCAGCATCTTACTTATGGTTTTGTAGCCCATTCCCCGCTTTGTGCAGGTCTATGATCTTTTTCTCTGACATCTTTAGAAACTCTTTGGTCCTTTCCCAAAGTTGTAGAGGTTTTGGCCATGTTCACACGGCTTTATTTTGGGGCAGATTTTCCCCCTAATTCACGCCGTACTGCACAAATTCGGGCGAAAACCGTCCCCAGTCTTTGGGGGAAATCCCTTTTCTATAGGCATGTTCCTTTCTCTCCCCCCCCAAATACCCGGCGGGGAGAAATTTTAATGTCATTTTTCCCCGTTTTTATACGCCCCATGGATAATGAAGTCTATGGGCCGCGGGGGTCCGACCCCCCCTTTTCCTTCGCCCGGAAGCCAAACCCCACGGCGTAATGGGCGAAATCCACCCCGCAATTACCTGTGAATAAGCCAGTGAACAGGCCTGGGTCACTAATCAATTGTGTCTGTGGAAGGAGCTTTATAAAGGGTACTTTTTAAGCCCGCGCCCCTTGGTGTTAAATTTATTAGGGGGTCAAAACTGGCCCCGCAGGGCAGAACCTTTTTTGGTTGGTGGGGGGATCAAATACTTTTTTTCTTCGAAAAAAATCAAAACATTTATAAAAATTTTAAACAATGTGATTTTCGGATTTTTTTTTTTATTTTCTATCCTCAATGTTAAATTAACCTCCCCTTTAAAAATTTTAAGACTTTCATGTTTTTTGTCAGTGCGCAAACTTATGCAATCAGCAAGGGATCAAATAATTATTTCTCTCCAAATTAAAATTTTCAATTACCAAAACAATTTTGTTAAATTTTCGTTTGGGAACCACTGGGGGTTCCATTGTTATAGCGTAAATCAATGTTATAAAATAGATGGTAGTAAAAAGTAAGAAATATTAATATTTTTTAGAAAATTACGTTTACTTTAGTATGATGCATAATACCATCCATAAATACACACACAAACACCATGTAGCCATAACATTAAAACCACTGACAGGTAAAGTGAATCATTTTGATTATCTTATTACAAGTTTTTCCCATTAAGGGGCCCTTATATAGCAAGTAAACAGTCATTTTAAATTGAAAAGGGGAAGCATTTTATCGGCTATGTTGACAAGGGACAAGCTCTGAATGCTTGATGACCAGATCTCCAAAATGTTAGGGGGGAAGAGGGGCATGCATGAAAACTGCCTAAGGGGGGTTTAAGGGGGGGCCCGCGCCCCCCACGGAAACAGGACAGGTTTACCCCGGCCGGTTTTCTTTCAGTTTTTTTTTTGCCGTGCACACGGCACAGGGGGCCTTTTTTTCTCCGGATGAGGGGGAAAAAAGCCCCCCCAATTTCAAATTCACTTGTTCAAATTCCATCCAAAAAACCGGACAAAAAGAATGAAAATGCTCAATATTTTTCGGGCGGTTTGGGGGTTTGGGGGGTTTGCTGCAGGGGTTTTTCCATAGGGGGCCCGGTAAAAGTCTGCCCCCTTTTTTTTTTAGCCCCGGTTTGCAAAACCACAAACGCTAAAAAAAGGGTTGGCCGTAAAAAAGGTTTGGCCATGGAGACAGGGCCTAAGGCTTTCTTTTTTGTGTATAGAAACCCAATCAACCCTCCCCTTTTCCCTTTTTTTTAAAAGCACTATATGAAAGGGAAAGGGGACCCTTTTGTTTGGGTTTTGCGATGGGCAACAAAGACAGTATTAGACCAAAATAGTTTTCATACATGAATTCCTAGGTCTTTTAGTGTGTCCCAAGTAGGCAGTGGTTAGTACCAACAAAAGTGTTTGAAAAAAAAGTTTTTACTGAAAACCAAAACAGAGCATGAGGGGGAAAGAAAATGTACAAAGGCGACCTACAAATTTTAAACCCCATAAAACCCAGCAAATGTATAAAAAAATGTAAAATTTTTTTAATTTGCTGGTAGATATAAAGGTTTTAAAAAATACACTACAGTTTGCTGATCAGTTGTATGTATGTACATCTATGGAGACATATACTGTAAATAGACTTATGTGTGTGTCTATATACATATATATATATATATATATATATTTTTAAATATAAAAAATTTTTATATTTTTATATTATAATATTTTACAAACACAAAAACAGAATATGGTAAACAAAAAAAATCCATGTATAATAATATCCCGGGATGAACAAAATTTTCTGGTTAATTTTAAAAACCAAGAGAAAATAAAATAAATTTTTTAAAACATGAAGATCCCACTTTTCTACCCAAATTTTTTTTTTTCAGTCCCACCCAAATTCACCACAAATGTTACTTTATTACATTACTTTTGCAACAACCTCTTTGAATCAATATATATATACAGTATATCATGTAAACTAATTAAAAGAACACTGACAACGTAAGGGAAAGTGTGCCTACTATATGTTACTGCCCTTTACGAAAAAAAACTTTCAGCTTTTCAAATACTGCTTCCCAAACCTCGGGGATATGATTTTTTTTTTATTAATTTATTCTTTGAAGTCATTACCCTAAATTTTTTCCCCCACTTTTGGGAAGTTGTTTTTGGCAAGTTTTCCTTATATTTTTTTTTTTGAACCCTTTTTTTGGTTTTTTTTTTGGGCAATTTTCCCCTAGTAAAAACATTGAAACGAATTTTTTGGAAGGGTTTACTAAACCCTAGTACCCAAATACTAAAAAATATAAGGGATCCCCCACACGGCAGAAAAAATTTAAGGTTGGTTTATCCGACCGGTATCTGTCTTTTTTGTCCCTGCAAACGGGTGGGGGGGGGGGGGGGCCTTTTGGTTTGGGGATGAGTGGGAAAACCCTTCCCCCCTTTAAAATTACATGCACATATTCTTTTCCAAAACTGGAGGGGAAATTTGGCCATGTTCTTTGGGGGGTTTTTTTTTTTTCGGCCCCGGGGGGGTTTTAAAAAAAAAAAAAAAAAAGGGCCGGCAAAAATCCCCCGTGCAGTGGGGACTCCCTGCACGGGTTTTCCTTTAAGACCCTTTGTTTGTGCTCTTTTTTGCGGGGGGGTTTTTTGAGGGGTTTGCAAAACCGCAAACCTTAAAAAAGGGGGCCGAAAACCCGTGCCATGGGACATCCCATTTTTTATTTTAATATACTACTACCCCTTATTTAAACTATGTTTTTTTTAATAACTTTTTAAATTTAATGTGAAAACTATGTAAAAATTTATGCTGTTTTCGGATCAGTGTCTACTTTTATAACGCACTTTTTTATACTCATAGAAACAAATTTTGTAAACTTAGCAAACCCAAATTTTAATAAATATTTGTATTTTTAGTATAAATTGTTTTCCTTAAAATATTAATTGACAAGGCAGGATCAGTGTCCGGGAACAAAAGAATCCATTTTGGGGAAAGGGTAAATTAATTTTCCTATAAGCATAAAAATGGCCAAAAAAACCCCTTTTTAAAATTTTTGGTTTACATTATCAATTTTCTGCATTAGATAAGCTGATTGTATTGCATAACATTTGTTTGACCTATGTAACCTTTATTACTATCTTCTTTTTTTCGTTCACTTATAATATTTTCCTCTATATATAAAATGTCTCATATTTTCAATAAATGGTTTTTAACTAAACAGTTCCATTAGTCTCTTTACTTATTTACTTGTCAATTAACCAGCTGGCATAGCCATAATAATATTGGCATTGTAAAGCAGAAAATTGTTGACCTGACATCAGACTATAGTAAAGGTTAACATTTCCATACAAATGTAAAGAAGGTGGACCAATGGTTGACACTCCTTTCTGGTTCTTTTCAATTGCGGGGAGAGAAGGTGTGGGATTCTCTGTAGTGAAGTGTACCGGCGTATAAATGACACAGACAAGACAACAGCTAACTGGGAGAACCGTGGCTTTACTTTTCTTTTGCTTCCTCCAGCAACGACACTTATAGTATCATCCAGTCATCCACATTGAGTTCCAACCAGCCTCAGTAGCATGCACTCATCCAGCAGTTCCAGAGGGGCTCTCTTTCCAGCTCAACCTCACTGCTCTACCCTGCCTGTCTTCCAGTGGATTCACCACTCAGCTCAGGGGAGGCTACCTCGTACTTAGCTGCGTCGGGGCCTCTTCTTCCTGCCCTGTCTCCAAATGTGCTCCAGCTAGAGGCAAAGCTCTGCCCCCAGTATCTGCCCGGCTTACTTGCTGTTAACAGTTAACTATATACAAGTCCAGCGTTCCTAAGGCTTCCTCTTTGCTTTCCATTCAAATCTGCCTCCTCTCATCTCCAGCCGGAATGATGAGAATTCCCTCGGCCTCTCTCACTGGCAATCTCTGGCAGACTCTCCCTGAGTCTCACTATATATCTAAATCCCCTCTGCTGGCAGCTAACCCCCCTTCCTGCTCACAGAGACTCAGCTCCCTATTGGCTGAGGGTATGACGCTGCTGTTACCAGGCAGACTTCAACTGGGGAAGGAAACCTTAATATTAACCAACAGACTCCTGAAACTAACTTTACTCTCACTGCAATGCCTAAGTCTCTATAGTACAATTATACTTCTTTCCTAGATAGGGATAACTACAGCTTTGCACATCCTACACAAACGCAAACTCAGTTTCGCAGGGCATACAAACACTTGGAATAGGGAGATAAGCTACTGGAAGACTCCTTTGGTAGCAACTTATATCCCCCAAAAACCCATCTGCTCAATTCTTATCTCCCCCAGAAAAGAAGAGATGACTGACAGGAAATAGAAGTAACCACAGAACAGAACAGATTGGGGAGATCTAGTTTTTGAAAAAGGGAAAACAATTTCAATATTCTAAAACCCAGATATTTAGAACTAGGTTACATAAAGACTGAATTAAAGGGATTGTCCACTAAAAAACATGAAATTGGGGCCACTGTTGCAAAAAAGAAAAAAAATTATACTTACCTACCTGTCCCCCACCACTGCTGCTCTGGGGCGCCACAACAATTAGCTCCTCTTCAGTTCTTGGTTCTCGTCCTGAGGCTCACAGCCTATTCACTTACAAAGGAGCACAAGCCTCTCCAGCACGATGGGACAAGAACCTAGAACTGAAGAGGAGTGGATCGCCAGGCAGCGCCGGAGCTGCCACAATGGGGTACAGGTAGGTAAACATCATCTTTTTTTGTTACTTTGCCCACCCTGGCCCCAATTTCATGTAATTTTTTCTTTAGTGGACGACCCCTATGTCATGGCTATGGGTGTTGGTCCACCACGAGGAATGACACTGACCATGCCAGGTCACTATCCCTGACAGGGCGGCTCGCGGTAACAGACGAAGAGCAAAACATGGTTCAGAGGGGGCAGGCAGAGACGTAATTGGGTCACCGGCAAGAAGGTCAGGGCAAGCAGCAAGCATAGTGTAGTCAGTAGTCCGTAGCAGAGTTCAAACCAGGAAGACACAACAAATATGAAATGAAGCACAGGCTTTAGACAGGAACACCAACAAAATGGCTGTGAGTGCATGAAGGAACTTCCTAATAAAGCAGGATGCAGCAGATGATTGTTCGATTTGTTGCCTTAGCTGTATGTATTGGGCCATTGTCTTGCTGAAGACCCAGCCACAAGCCACTTTTAATGTCCTGGCAGAGATTTTACAGTACATGGCTGCATCTATTCTGCTATTGATGCGGTGAAGTAGTCCTGTGCCCTTAGCAGAGAAACACCCCCAAAACATAATGTTTCCACCTCCATGCTTGACATTGGGGACAGTGTTCTTTGGGTCATAGACAGCATTTCTCTTCCTCCAAACATGGTGGGTTAATGCCAAAGAGGTACATTTTTGTCTCATATGACCACAGCACCTTCTTTCAATCACTCACAGAATCATCCAGGTGTTCATTGGCAAACTTCAGACAGGCCTGCACATGTGCCTTCTTGAGCAGGAGGACCATGCAGGCACTGCAGGATTTTAAACCATTATGGCGTAATGTGTTACCAATGGTTTTCTTGGTGACTGTGGTCCCAGTTGCCTTGAGATCAATAACAAGTTCCCCCCGTGTAGTTTTAGGCTGAGCTCTCACCTTCCTCATGATCAAGGATACCCCATTAGGTGAGATTTTGCATGGTGCCCCGGATTAGAGGTTAGAGCCTGACTGTTTGAGTCTGTGGACAGGAGTCTTTTATAAAGGTGACGATTAAAGACAGCTGTCATGATTATGCCTGACAGACCCCCAGCTTCGAGTTCTGGTCGCCGGCCACGGCTGTGGCGACGAAAACCGTGGTTTTTAACATAAAACTTTGCATGCTTAGTTACCAGTGTGAACTGAGTCTTTCCTTCCCTGTGTGTTAATTGATTACTGGCCAACGCCCGTGGCCAGGAAGCCTCCAGCACCCTTTTAGTTAAACCGTGTTCCTCTTTGATTGACAGCTTTTTTTCCCTATCCGGCTTTGTGTTCTTTCCACCTATCACCTCTACTCTGTGTTCACCAGTTCCCTATTTAAGGATTCCCTTACCTGTCCCCTGTGCCTGTTATATTGGGTCTTTCCTATACCTTTTGCTTGCCTGTCTATTGTTGGATTTTCTGGTTACCTGACTCTGCTTGGCTTCTGACTATTCTTCTCTTCCTGATTTTGTACTGCATTGCCCGACAGTTACCGACTGGGCTCGTCTTACGTTTTTCTCCTGATTTTGTACTGCGCTGCCCGCTTGCTGCCAACCTTGCTTGTCTGATGTTCCTTTATTGTGTTTTGTATTTGTTTGTCTGTGTCCTGTGTTCCCATGTATTCAGTGTAGTTTCCAGTCTTCTGGTTGGGGCTGACCTTTTAAGGAGTCGGGTACCCCCAAAAGGCAGACACAGGGGTTGGGACCAGCGTCAGGGCCTCACTCTGTGTGTGTCTTCTCGTGTGTCCCTGACTGGTCCCTTACAACAGCTGTCTATAATGCAGGTAACGAGTTGATTAGCAGCTTCTAACTGGTCTGCAGGAGTCAGAATTGGTTGGTGGGGGATCAAATACTTATTTTTCTCAGCAAAATGCAAATAAATTTATACAATTTATATAATGTGATTTTCTGGAATTTTTTTTATTTTTTATATTCTCTCAATCTCAATGTTAAAGTTAACCTACCCTTAAAATTATAGACTGTTCATGTCTTTGTCAGTGGGCAAACTTACACAATTAGCAAGGGATCAAATAATTATTTCCTTCACTGTAACTGTAGAGCTTTCAGTAATGTCTCTATGCATCTCTCTCTGCCTCTGCCTAAAACTGCAACTACCTCTTGACCTATTGACCTCTATGGGCAGAATATAATTCGTTAGTTCAGTGAGCTGATCTGTCTCAAGATTTTGGAATTTTTTTTTTAGAATTAAAGATGAGTTTAAGAGGGAGGGTGGTGGAGAAGCAAAGGAAGCTGATAAGTGGAGAAATTAACATTTTTCTTTTATAATAGATTGATCAAAATTTTTCATATTTGCTTTTACTTTTATTAATACAAAAATTGTTGAAAAAAGTTCACACAGTACAGTACATTACAAAGTGCTGTAGATACTGGATAAATGAATTCTAAAAAAAAGATGTCCTCATTACAGAAAATTTGCTGTACTAACACGTTTAAAACAAAGCTGAGGAACACTTTGCTTTGAGAGGACTGGCTACCTTAGTAATATACATGCACAAAAATATTTTTTTATGAAGGTATAATATATAGTTATGTATAGTGCACCGTGCTGGTGTAACAGCCTATTGGTGACGCCACTACTATTAGATTGGGTGGGCTGTTCAGCACCTTCTAAGTGCGAAGCACCAAAATTGACATCCCATACCGGCAAATACAGAGGCTTAAATAGAAGTTTCCAACAGAATACAGAAAAACCTACAGAGCACTGAAAGAGAGATTGTACAAGTACACGATCCTGGTAAAAAAGACCCTCTCTCCAATCACTTTGGGGGGAGCGAGATAGGCATGGCATTAACTTTACACATAAATAGGCTTCTATGGGATACCAGTTTTGTATCATGTGTAGTGCATTAAGTTACTGACATCCCACACTCCCTAACATAAAAAGGCCAGACTGCATGCTGAAAAGATATCAAACATGAAGTAGCATCAGGTGCCCCACAGTCTTATTCTATCATTAAAAACACATCACAGACGACATGGGGTTGTCTCACTACAATGATTGGGTTTTAATTAAAAGATCTTTCAAAAACAAGCAGCTTTGCAATATATGTTCATTACAAATGTCCTACTGATTTTGAGTTATCCCTGGTAGTAGGAGTGCATCTGCTCCTGAAATCACTATAGCCACTGACTTGTTGATTTTTATCTCACTGGCTGCCAGTGCTGGTGACTCATCTGCTTCTCAATACAGGTCAGAGCACAGAGCCCCTCCTACACAGTATGTGATGCTTCTGTAGGGGAGGGGGAGGGCTTGGCTTCTGTGTCTGTGTAGCTGTGCTGCCTGGATTAACCCTGTGTGTGCCTGCTCCCTCCTGCTCTCTACACCGATTGAGGAGAGCAGAGGTGAAGCTGATCTGTGGTCAGTACAATGTGACAGCAGTGAAGTGTGTTACTATAATCACCATGTGTCTGTGGAGCTTTGACTATACTAATAGACCAGATCAGGGGGGCATGTGAACGGTTCCTATCCCTCCCTGGTCTGCTGTATTAGTGACACATCGTGACTATAGTAACACACTTCACAGCTGCCCTGTGTCTGTTCTGATGGGAGGACAGTGTTTGTGTTTGTTGTTGCTTAAGATGTCCCTGGAGATTTGTATACTAAGCAGGGGGTATAGGAACCTTTACATCCCCCCCTGCTCTGCTATTAGCATACACAGCTTCACAGACCTCTGGCTCCATAGCCACTCATAGATCAGCCCTCTCCCTGCTGTCTCCTGACTCTGTGGAGAGGAGCAGCAAGAGCTTGGCCACAGCAGCCGCACAGTGCAGCTGATTCAGCAGTGAGCAGCTGCCAGCAGACCTAGGCAGGCACACACAGGGTTAACTGGCAGCAAACCCCCTCGCCCTCCCCCTGCTGTATACAAGTTACTGCAGTCCAAGGAGGAGAGCTGTCTGTGCTGAGGGGAGGGGGAAAAGGGGAGGAGAAGAGGCAGACAAGAAGCACACCCCTGAATTCCAAAATCCTATGCTGCCAGACACACTGAGGTAGGCTGAAAGCACATAGTGAGACAACTCCTTTAAATATAATTTACAGAAGAATGGAGGCTTTGTTGCTGATCTTCAGGTAGGCCATAAACCAAATTCCAATAGGATTCAGAGCAGTCACAATGCCATATAAGAGGGTTACACAGGTGGAAAGTACTAATAGGCATACCACTCACACATCTTCTATGCATGAGGGGATTGGGTACCTTAGTATCATACCTGCACAAAAATAATTTTTTTATGTATGGCATCAATCATACAGTTATGTAAATTGCACCGTCTTAACTTTCCACTAACTGATGATATTGAGTGAATGAAGAATTGAGGGTGCTAACTTTCAATACTCAATCATCTAGGAGATAAGATGCTGCTACATGTGTTGTTTCTTCTCTCTGAAAATTGAGTGTACATGTGTATGGGGAAATCAGGAACAGTTTCTGAAGGTGTATGGGCACCATTAGATATTTAAATCTTAACCCTTTTTTGGGGCGATAGGGGGGCTCAGTGCAGTGAAAGTAAATAAGTTGTGTATTACCTAAATCTAAAGCATTTGTTTTCTAAAAAGATAACATGATTGTTCATGCTTTTGGTATTAATCAAACATCTACAGGATCTGATGGTTGTTGTTACACATAGATTGTTTGACTGAAAAAAGACAGACACCCATTCATTTCAGCCTATTGTTCTATTGTGTTTATCCACAGGAGGGCAAAAAACCCACAAGGAGAAGCCAATCGTTCACACTTAAGGGGAAAAAATCCTTCCCGACTCCAATCTGGCAATCAGAATAAATCCCTGGATTGACAACCCTTCCCCAGAATCCTAGTCACTATAACTTTTTATATTATTGCACTCCAGACCCTTTTTGAACTCTGTTATCGAATTGAATTCACCATGATAAGTTCCTCTGGCAGAAAATTCCATAGTCTCACTGTTCTTACAGTAAAAACTCCCTTTCTGTGTTAATGTAGAAACCTTCTTTCCTCTAGACGTGGAGGATGCCTCCTTGTTCTAGATACAATCCTGGGCATATATAGATCTGTATAGAGATTGCTCGCTGCAATTAAGTTTATTCTTCACTGAAATTCCCAAGTCTTTCTCTATATAAGTTTTACTCAGAATTTTTTCCGTTTAACAAATAATCATGGAATGGATTTTTCCTCCCCATGTGCATAACTTTGCATTTATCTGTGTTTAAAATCATCTGCCACCTCTCTGCCCAGGCCTTCACCTTATTCAGATCCCTTTGTAATAAAACATTATCCTCTATTGTGTTGATTACTTTACAGAGCTTAGTATTGTCTGTACCGTTAATCATCACACTTTGTTTTCTATTACTGAGCCAGTTGCTTACCCACTTGCACACATTTTCCCCCAGTCCAAGCATTCTCTTTTCACTTACCAACCTTTTATGTGGCACAGTATCAAATGCTTTAGAAAAATCTAGAAATAAGACATCCAATGCCTCACCACGATCCAGTCTAGAACTAATCTACTTATAGAAGCTGATGAGATTAGTTTGACAGGACTGATTCTTCATAAACCCATGTGGGAATGGAGTTATACATTTATTTTCAGGGAGATATGCCAGGATAGCATCTCTTAGAAAAACCTCAAACATTTTACCTACAACAGAGGTTAAACTTACCTTATAGTTTCCAGGATCACTTTTTGAAGCCATTTTGAATATTGGTACCACATTTGCTATGCCCCAATCCTTTGGGACATACCCTGTTATTATAAATATAAAATATTAAGAATAGGGGTCTGTCTATCACATTACTTAATTCCCTTAGGACACGGGGGCGTATACCATCAGGACTTGCTGATTTGTCTATCTTAATCTTCATAAGGCAAATTTGCACTTCTTCCTGGGTTATACGAGGAACATTTAAGGTGGAGTATGCCTCATCCCTCTGCCCATCAACAGGAAGATAATTTTCCTCTGTAAATACGGTGGATAATTTTTTTGTAATAGATTTGCTTTATCCTCATCACTCTATAATACCTCCCTCACTACCTTTCAAAGGGACAAGATTTACAGCATTAACCTTTTTAATGTTTACATAGATAAAACATTTTGGGGTTAGATTTACTCTCTTTGGCAATATGCCTTTCTGTCTCCAGCTTTGCTGGCTTTATCATTTTTTTTACATAGTTTATTTTTTCCTTATAGTTTTTTAGTGCTTCTTCACTGCCCTCCTGCTTAAGTAACTTAAACACTTTCTTTTTGTTATTTATTGCCTCCTTTACATCTTTGCTGATCCACCTATATTTCTTCCTGTTTCTAATTATTTTATTTCTATAAGGCATGTTCCTTTCACAGTGAGTGCTTAAGATGTTTTTAAAGTCTCCTATTTAGTAGGTGTACTGTTATTTTTAAAAACGTTATGCCAGTCAATGCGATTAGGGGCCTCTCTAAGGAGATTAAAATGTGCCTGCCTAAAATTCAATTATTTTTTGGCTCCTTGACAAAAACTCTATTGAAGGATAAATGGAAATGTATTATACCGTGGTCACTATTTCCTAGGTGCCTCCCAATCTGAACCTTTCTTACTCCTTCAGGTCTGTTAATCAATATAAAGTCCTCTAGTCGGTTCCTGCACCAGTTGGGAAAGGTAACTTTCTTTAGTTATTGAAAAAAAAACCTGCTTCCTTTATAAGAGCTACAGGTTTCTGCTTCCCAATTTATGTCTGGGTAGTTGAAGTTGCCCATAATAACAACCTCATTATGATTAGCCACCTCATCTATTTGAATGAGTAGTACATCTGCCATGGGTTCTGTTCCTTTGGCCTAAATTCCTGAAATCATTTTCAAGGACAGTCCACCTACCTCTAACTGTGTCATTGGTGCCCACCATGACAGCTGGATTCTCACTAGTCCCACCCAGTATTCTGTCAACCCCATCATTGATAAATCGAACTCCAGCCCCAGGAAGACAACAATTGAGTCCCCAACTACCAGTAATACCTTAGCCTGACATGCAATCCTATTTGAATGCACATGTCCAATCAGAGGCATAGCTAAAGGCTTGTGCTCCCAGGTGTAAAACTTCAGCTTGGGCCCTCCCTAAGACAATGATTGCAGATTGCTACTGTACTTTTAACAACAGGTTCCTTACTTAGTGTGATGGATGTCTGCAGTGTAGCTTGCCATATAAAATTATTTCTACTAAAAGGGATTGTCTTATAGAACAAAATTCATTTAAAGGGAACCTGTCCCATAGGTTATGCCACTCTTGCTGAGGACAACACAAGCTAGTGTCAGACATGCTGTTTTCAGAGCTGCGTCCCTTATTCTGTAAGGTGCAGGAGTTTCAGAGAATTTAATACTCAAATCTGGTAGTTTGCAGCCAGAAAATAGTCTGGCTTATTCATGAGCAGGTATTAACCCCGCCCACCCAAGGCTAGCCACGCACACTTAAGAGTATGTTCACACGGCATAATTGCGGGGCATAATTATGCCCCGCAATTACGCAGGGACTTCGGGAGCTTGCAGCGACTCCTGCGAGGCGACTGCTGCCGGCCCCATAGACATGCATTACTCACGGTGTGTTAACGCTGTGAATAATTGACATGTCACTTATCTCCCCCGCGCCGTATTGTGCGAGCGGGGAGAGGAGGCATAATCCATAGTTCTCTATGAGAACTGTGGATTACCGTAATGACTGGGACATATCTCACCCAGTATTGAGCGCAGTATGCCGCGAAATAGGGGCCGAAATACGTCCCAATTTAAGCCATGTGAACATAGCCTAACAGTTATTCACATGTTTCTACCACTTCAAAGTAATAGGTAAATCAGTTATGAGGTGCGTGGGGCTAGTCTCAGGTGGGCAGGTCATGAATTAAACTGACTCTAAAACTCCTGCATCTTACAGAATAAGGGATACAGCATTGGAAATAGCATGTGTGTCACTAGCTTGTGCTGAACTCAGCAAGGATGGCAAAATCCATGTGATAGGTTCTCTTTAAAATGGGGACAGGTGGTGGAAAAACAGAGAAACAAGTTATACAGCCAAAGCGTCTGCCTCCGTCTTCTCACACCCCGCAAAAAAATGCAATTGTCCTTTGTTATTTTTGGGCTTAGTTTTTTGTTGGAGTTTGCACTGAACAGTTTAATTGCCATGCTATCTGTATTCTGCTGGTCAGTATGTTAACAAGAGCCACATTATCACCACATGTCACCACTGTATAGTGACTAATACCACCATAATATTACTGACCAAGCCAGTATACAAGAGCAATATGACCAATACGAGAAGACCAAATGATAACTATACACCATGACCAAATAATACCACGACATATCAATGCCATATGGTGACTAATAACAACATACTGTTACTAACCAAACCAATATATCAAGAGCAATAATACCAATAACAACAATATACAAGGACCAAATAACACTGCTATATCATGACCACATATCACTGCCATAAAGATACTGAATAAAACCAGCGTACTGTTATTGAATATAAACTATACACTAAGACCAATATTACTTCCATACAGGACCATATAGTGGTAGATAACAGTTGTATGTAGGTGCTGTAACACATGCAAGTGATTAAACTGCAGTTACATATAGTGACTCACAGGTGATGTCTTTTCTGATGAGAGTTGTTCACTTTCCCTTTTCTTCTCCATCCGCTCACGACCATCATGACGTCTTCAACCAACCACGACTCTTTCCTGCAGAATTTACCACAAAAACATGTTAGACTTACTTTTCCAGCACTTCTCTACCAATTCCAACTTTTATAGACCGCTAAGTAGATAGGGAGGTATATGGTCACCCATTACATTGCAAGGTAGGCCACTCAGTAGGTAGGTATATAAGGGCCCCAGTAAGTAGGTATATAAGGGCCCAAGTATATAGGTATATAAGGGCCTCCGTAGGTAGGTATATAAGGGCCCCAGTCAGTAGGTATATGAGGACTCCAGAAGGTATATGAGGGCCAAAGTAGGTAGGTATACAAGTTATAAGGACCCCAGTAGGTAGGCATATAAGAGCCCCAGTAGGTAGGTATATTAGGGCTCCAGCAGGTGTGTATATGAGGGCCCAAGTAGGTAGGTATTTGAGGACCCCAATAGGCAGGTATATAAGGGCCCCATTAGGAAGGTATATGAGGGCCCCATTAGGAAGGTATATGAGGGCCCCAGTAGGTAGGTATATGAGGGCCCCACTAGGTAGATATGGATACGTCTTTTTAGCCAAAAAAAACAGCCCCATTCGCTCTATTTTTAATCAGGCGCACTCCAGTATCAGGCAAATTACAAAACGCCCGCGGCACTTTGTAATGCGCCTGAGATCGGGGGCGTGCTGGAGGCATGTAGCACTACAACTGTATGATTCTACACATTTATATCTTTAGTACGGCAAATCCTGGCGCATTACTGCAAAAACAGGTAGACCACTTTAAAAGTATTTTACCTGAGCCAGAAGTGTTGCTTAGTAGCTAGAAAGCGCTATATCTATGACCTGCAGTAGAACAGCCTCATAGATTAAGGCGCATTCTACGCTACAAATGTGCGCAAAAAAATGGTGCCTGGGCGCCAAAAGTCATGCTTGTCGCCCAAAGTGTCCACCTTAAAGCAAAAGGAGTGCAGACCAAATTCTCATGGAATGTAGAAGGACAAAAAGGTTAACTGGCAGCACCTAAAAAACATCAACTTCTTGGACTCAAAACAGCATGGCCTTCCTCCAGGTAGATCGTGTCAAACTTATCTTATTATTTCTTAGATTTTATGTCGAAAGTGTTGGATAAAGGTGGTGCCATGGAAATGCTTATCTGGGTTTCAGCAAAGCCTTTACAATTTTTCCCCAATAGTAAAGGCTGTAGTAAGGTTTTGGGAAAATTGAACTTAATGGCTGGATAGTTCAGTGGATTTACAGTTGATTAAAAGATAAATATTACAGTGTTTCTGTTAATGGTGTGAAATCTGCAGGACTGGTTTACAAGCGTGCCCCCAAAAAGCCTCGTTCTAGTCCTTTTCTTTTAACCCCTTACCAACACAGGATGTATGGGTACATCCTGGTACTGGTAAGGTCCTATGTAGCGGGCTTACTCTATTAGTCTGCTACATAAAAGGCCACCAGCTGCTAATAGCACATAACACCCACCGCTAACAGCAATGAATGGAGCCTGCTAGGTTTCCTGCTGTTTAACCCTTTAGAGATCAATGAGATCGCTGGTGTCAATAATGGGGTGCCTTATAAAAAGCTTCCATAGCCATCATGTATTTGTTTCTATTACTTCCTGCCTTGTCAACAGATTCATTTGATCCACTGAAAGAAGTGGACTTTAAATTTCTGTCTTCAAAAGTTCTTCTACTAGTAGCTGTTGCCTCAGCCAAAAGGTTCAGCGAATTGCAAACTCTCTCTGTTCGCGAATCTTGTCTCAAAATATTACCAGATTGTGTATATCTTCGCATTGTTCCTTAGTTTCTCCCTAAAGTTAATCTGAACCAGGAAATATATTTGCCTTCTTTTCTGCTCAAGGTGGAGATGTCGATCTATAAACTTTAGATGTTGAAAGGACTGTGTGTATATATCTGGATAGATCTTCCTTTAGATTATTCGAGAGAGTTTTTTATGCATTTTGGGTGCCGGGACAGGGCCAAGCAATATTTAAAAACCCTTTAGCTGCAGGGCTGAAACGTGACTTTAAACCCCTATCCCCAATCCTTAAAAGGGGAAATTCCCCATGCCTAAAGGAAAAAAAATTTGCTCACTCCCCCGGGGCCCAAATTGTGACCTCCGGGGTTTTGGAGTTTGGAAAGGGGTGTCACTTCAGTTCGTTGCAAGGGATGTTTCCCTTTGGGCCCTTTGGGCCCCAAAATTTTTTTAAAGGAAATAAAATTTGGACATCCCTTTCCCTTTTGAGCATTAAAACCTTTGGCAGGGAGTCGTCTGTAAAAGCTTGCAAGATTCCCGCCCCATTCCCGAAGCTTTTCAAGTCCCTTTGGTGATGCTGAGGATGATAAAGAAGATGAAAAATTGAATACCTGAAAATTTTTATTCCTTAAGTCCGAGGCAGCAATAGCTTACCCAATTTAAAATTTTTAAAAGTTGCCCGGGATGCTAATAGAAAGGGGTTAGCTTGGGTTTTAAAACCAAAAAAGGCAGAGGGAGATTGTGAACTTCTGTTTTGGGTTTAGTGCCCCCACATCGGGGAAAATTGGTTTTTTTTTAGAGACCTCACCTACATAAAGAATAAAAACAGTTTTTTCCAATGAGGGTTTCGCAAAAAATCATGGAAAGTTTTTTAAGCACAAAAGTTATTTTGGGTTTTACTGGCAAATTTTTTAAGGATTTTTTTTTTTGGGTACTTTTTAAAGGGTATACACAACTTCTTGAACACATTACTATTTTTTGCAGGTGCAAGGTAACTAATAAAATGCATTTCTGCATTTTTCTCTTTTTCTGGTATTCAGTTACTTATTTTTATATAAATTAAACCTTTTTTGGGGAAAAATAAGGGGATATTTTAATAAGTTTTTTTAAAGGGGACAAAAGCAACGTTGGGATTGTATTTAAATTTGGGTTTATTGAGTTTACATGTAAAAAAAATTTTTTTTTCTTACTTATAGTATTTTATTTTATTTCTTAAACTTCTGTCAAACTTTTTTTACTTAAATTTTTTTTTTGTTCCCATGGGTTACTTCATCATAGGGGAAAATTACTAGTAAAAATACACTGCAAGGTAGGAAAATCCTATGAAATTTCTTTTTTATACCTTGAATCGGGGGAAAAACTGCTTAGGGGTTTATTTAATATGGCCCCCCAAGCCCAAAAATTTATCCCCAACAAAACGAGAAAAAATTTTTATTTGGGCGGGATTTTGCCATTTTCAACGAATATTTCATATATTATTGTATTTGGCTTTGGGTCATTTTTTTACTTGTAGTTTACAATCAGAAAGTTTTTTCATTTTTTTTCTTATTGATTTGGGAAATACCCTTAAAAAAACAAATTGGGGGGAATTTTACAAAAAGATTTTTAGCCCCCCCTTTTGGCCCCCAATTTTTAAAATTTTCACGCGTTTTTCACATGGAATACGACCAATGAATGAACATTTTCTACGTTTTTTAGAGCAAAAAACACGACCTCCGAAAATAAGAGTTGCAGAAATGACAGTGTGCATTTTCTATTGATGTCAATGGAAATGATTTACTTTTGGTTTTAGCCAAATATTTAAAGTTTGGAAAACCATTTGATTCCTAATTGAAATACTCGTGTATTTGGGCATGGCCTTTAAAATAAAAAGTGACTGTGGAATCTAAAAAGGGGTTTAAAAAGCCCATTTTACTGTTACCTTCAATCCAAGCAGAGTACCCAAACTGTTAAATTTAAAACCCGCAGCACTGTGCATGGGGGGGAAAGTTACCATTTTTGTGTTTTTCTGGGAAAAGTCTGGAAAAAAGGGAAATTTAAAAAGGGGCCCCGGTTTATTTAAAAAATTAAAAAAACTCCTAGAAAGGGGGGAATTTTCAGTAGTGAACCAGTTTTGGTATGTTTGTGTTGATTTGTTCTCAGCATATATTTTGAGTGACAGAGAACTTTGTCTCTTAGGCCTAGGGTTTTACATGGGGATTGGACAGAAAATCATGAAAAAAACCCAAAAACCCCAAAAAAAAAACAGAAATTTTTTTCCCATTAAAGTCTTTGGGATCGGTTTTAGTCATTTTTTGGGGGTTTTTAGAAAAAAAAAAAAATGTTGAAAAAACACCCGTTTTTGTGTGTGTGGGGGGCTAGCCTTAAATATTTTCCAAATTTCTTGGGCAGCCTTTTCTTGAAATATTGCTAGTCGGTTTTTTGCTGCAATGACATGTAGCATAAGGTTCAGATCTCTTTCCTCAATCTTGGCAAACCCGTCAAACAAAGTGCCCGACAGGAAAATAATGATCAAATAAGTTTAACCATTTGAAACCGAACGCCTGAAAAAATTGTTAATGACCAGAACATTTTTTTAGTCTTTTTCCTCCTTGGTTTAACAGTTGGTAACCCTTTTTTTTCTTTTAATGATGCAGTTGAAAGAGGGCCCCCATTTTATTCGAGAAGAGTTGTACTTTTTGGGGGGAAAAAAATTTAAGTTTTACTTATAAAAAATTGCAGAATTTTTTTTTTTATTAAAAAATTTTTTTCTTTTTTTAAATTTTTTTTTTACACCATTCACATTTTTCATTTTTAGATTTTTTTACGGTCATTTTCTGGTCGTGTGGATACCTTAATATGTGGAGTTTTTTTGTGTGTTTAATATATGGGACAATTATTTTTTTTTAATTATTTTTTTTAATATTATTTTATTATTTTTTTTTTATTTTTCTAAATTTTTTTTTTTCACTTTTTCTGTTTTTTTTAAATTTTTTTTTTAAAATCCCAAAGAAGGGGGAGAAATGTTTTACATTTTTTTTTTTTCCCCTTAGTAATGTTTTTAGCATATACCCTATATTCTAAATTTAAATTTTAATCTGTGTCAGTTTTGGGCACAGGGGAGTGATCAGGGCGCACACAGCCTGGCTTTTTCACGGTTGATACCCCAGAAGTCTGGGGCTAAATCTAGGTCCCCAGGGCCCCGAAATGTGCAGGCCCTTGCCCGGGCTCTGTCGGGGCAACCAGGCGTTGATCACCCCAAAAGAGCAGGGAAACCCCCTTTTATTGCGCTGTGGTGACGAAACCGCCGCAATCAAAGGCTTAAAGCCCCCAGGGTTTTTGGAGGTTTTTCCCCTTTTTTTCCCCCGGTTTCTTTTCAGGGATGCTTTGGGGTTGGGCAAAATGTTGTACAGGGCCCCCATCTAAACGCCCGCGCGGCGGGCCCCGGGGGCGCAAAAATACCGTGTCTGCCCCGCAACGTCTTAAGGGCGGCGCGTCAGGAACGACCTGCACCAGGCGACGTCTAAAGTCGGCGGGCGGTCTTTAAGGAGTTAAAAACTTCTTCACAATGGAACAACAATGATCATTCTCAAAAAAGCTCAGAAGCTTTGTGAATTGTTTTTGCACAGAACCACACCCTGTTGACGCTTCCTATATTCTGTCTAGTGACTTTCTTTCTTTAAACCCGGGTCCCGACATAATTTTTTTGTCCAAATTTTTTTTCCCAAAAGGCATGTTTTTGGGTTTCCCGGTATCATAGATCCCACTTAAACCCCCCATTCCCCCACAACAGCTAAGGTATATTTAGAAAAAATCTTGACCCAAACATAGGGCCCCCATGGGATAAAAACCCCCCCGGGGCGAGGGCCGTTTTTTCCCCCAGTTTTTCCTGGAATCTGCGCCTGATTTATGTTTGCCCGGCCGGGGGGCGCTCATACATATTCCCTGTTAAAATTTCCGCCGCGCCTTTGGGCCCGTATGAGGGGAATGCCGGGGGCAAAAGGGCGCTGTGCCCAGGGTGCTTCGGGCCTCCGAGGAAAATGCAAATCATACAAAGCGGGTAAAAAGTCCCCCCGGGGCCTTTGCCAGTTTTTGGGGTGCATGCGGGATTAGGGCCCCGGGGGGACTGGGTTTGAGAATCTGTTTTTCCCAAAGCGAGACAGGGTGGAGGGGCGGAAATCATTCCAGATGTCGGTGCGGAGTATGAACAAAAATCGCCTTTATAAAGCGTTCTACATTTTTTTTGGGTCTAAATCCTCTTTTCGGGCGAAGTGAAGCGGGTTTCGGAACATGCGAGGAAGCGGATCGAAGATCGCGACAGAAGTCTCGGCGCTCCGCTCCGTGCAGCAGGAGTGTGATTCCCGAAAAAAATCGCCTTTATAACGGCGGAAAACAGTGTCAGAAAGGAGCTGAATGTACAAAATACACTTCTTAAAAAATAAAATCACTTTCCCAAACTCGAGAACGGCCCAATATAAAGAAATATAAATTATTGGAAATTGCCGGGAAATACAGTAATTCAAATCCTGAAAACCTATTCTCATTGGTCGGCAAAAACCCGGCCAAATCTAATAGGAGCGACAAAGCCCCATTCTAGCCTATGGAGGAGTTTGGACCAATCGAATCCACGGCGGGACATTTTCAAAATACAGTAAAAAGGCTGCAAAGAGCTGATTGGCTGAGCTAGCGGGGGCTCCCCTTTAGCTCGGCAATCAGAATGGGAGCGACAAAGTCCCATTCAAACCCTAGGGAGAAAAATGGACCAATCATATTCAAGGGGGACAGTTCAAAATACAGTAAAAAGGCAGAAACGAGCTGTTTGGGTTGAAGCAGCGGGGGCTCGTCCAGCTTAGCCAATCAGAGTGCGAGCTACTTCTCATAGAGTTCTATGGGGAAAGAAATTCTGAGCGCGCTCTGTGATTGGTTTAATTTCAAAGAGCCGCCGTAATTTGGACCGATGGGAGAGCGAGCGACGCTCCTATGGGTTTTGTAATGCAATCTGAAAACAAACTGTATAGGGCCGAAATCCCATTATAACACTACACAAGTTGTCACGATGTGAAATATAAAAGAAACCCTAATATGTGGCTAACGAAAAAAAAAAATATAATTCCCTAAAACTGTTTATTTCTTTATTTTCGTTAGCCAAGTTCAAATAGTATGGGTGCATCAAAAAATAAAGAAAAAAAATGATTTTAGGGAATTTTTTTTTTTTTTCGTTAGCCAAAATATTAGGATTCCTTTTATATACACATCGTGACAACTTGTGTAGTGTTATAATGGGATTTGGCCATATAACAGTTTGTATTTCAGATTGCATTACAAAACCCATAGGAGCGTCGCTCGCTCTCCCATTGGCCAAATTACGGCGGCTCTTTGAAATTAGCAATCACAGAGCGCGCTCAGAATTTCTTTCCCATAGAACTCTATGGGGAAAGTAGCTCGCGCTTGATTGGCTAAGCTGGACGAGCCCCCGCTGCTTCAACCAATCAGCTCGTTTCTGCCTTTTTACTGTATTTTGAAACTGTCCCGCCTTTGAATATGATTGGTCCATTTTTCTCCTAGGCTAGAATGGGGCTTTGTCGCTCCTATTCTGATTGGTCAATTTTTCCTCCATAGGATAGAATGGGACATTGTCGCTCCTATTCTGATTGGCTGGTTTTGCCGACCAATGAGAATAGCTTAAACAATTTGAATTACTGTATTTCCCGGCAATTCTCTCTATGGGAATTCCCTATGTAGCGCCGGGCTCGGGGACAAAAGCGTTGTCGGTTTTAACTGCTTTATTTTTATAAAAATTGTTCTGCTCTTTATCTGATCATGTATTACACTTAATAAAAAAAATTTTTTTTTATTAAAACTTCATGCCGCACGGCACTGAGCGCCGATTTCAGTGCGCCCATCTCTCCATAAGAACTATAAAAGGGAGAAGTAGCTCGCGCTCTGATTGGCTGGGAATAGCCAAGCCCCCGCTAGCTCAGCCAATCAGCTTTTCTGTCTTTTTACTGTATTTTGAATTATCCCACCGTGGATTTTGATTGGTCCAAAATCCTCCATAGGATATAATGGGTCTTTGTCGCTCCTATTTTGATTGGTGGTTTATGCCGACCAATGAGAATAGGTTTCAGAATTTGAATTACTGTATTTCCCGGCAATTTCCAATATCACTTTTCTTGATATTGTGCCGTTCTAGAGTTTGGGGAAAATGTTTTTCTTTTTTTATTATTTGTATTTTTGTACTTCAGCTCTTTTTTGACACTGTTTTCCGCCTTTATAAAGGCGATTTTTTTCGGGAATCACACTCCGCTGCCGGGCGGAGCGCCGGGGACTTCTGTCACGATCTTCGATCCGCTTCCTCGCTGTTCCACCTGCTTTAAATTCGTCTCGGCCGGTGGATTTAGACCAAAAAAAACCAGGTCTGCTTGTCGGAGCTGCCGAGCGCCGCGATTTGGGCGGAGCCACGATGGTTACATGCCTCGGACTATACGGCGCGCCGCGTCCCGCCCCGGAAGCCTACACCCGCGCCCCACCGCGCCCACTGCCCGCCACTGCCCGCCCCCTTTATGCGGGCCCCAGCCGAAAGTTTCCGAACGCGGTCCGACAGCGGGATTCGGGCTGGCAGGCGCATTGTACGCCAGAAAACTGGCGTAAAGCCCCTTCATACATGTCGCCCATAGAGAGGCCCACTTACAGTTCTATTTACTGTCTACCAGGCTCAGCTCACTGCTTACTGAACTATCCCAATCCAGGACCCTCAATCTAGGCAACACCAATCTAGGCAACACTTAGAGGCCTAACGTAATAGCCTGCAGGGCAAGTAATTCCTCTATAACTGTCCTCATTCCTCCCAAAAAAACAGACCTAACTGCACCAACATGCCCCTATCTCTCTGTCAGTACAGGATCCTTTAAGGCCACTTCTCTTTGCACTGTTCTTTTCTGTTTTTTAAAATAACTCCTACAAATTAAATTAATCATTGTCCAAGAATATTATGCAAACCAAAACAGAGTCTAAGGGTTTGTTCACACGGCATATTGGGGCGTGTACTGTACATGCCGCAATACGCCCGGTGTTTTGGAAGCACGTGCTGATCAGTGCATACTTCCAAAGCACAGGGATTCACATGCATTGTCAGTGGCTAGAGATGAGTGAATCGATTCTAATGAAATGGAATTCGTTTACAATTTCAGGAAAAATTTGATTCTGAATGAAGCCAAAGTTCCTGGTGATTTGTGGTAACGAATCGTTTTTTTCTAAAATGGCTGCGTGCACATGGCGTGACATGGGGTAAAGAACTATGGGAGAAAGAAATGAACGCCCTCAATGCATTGACATGCAGACATGCATCCAATCAGCAGCCAGCTTCTGTGATGTCACAGCCCTTTAAATAGGGCAGCCATGGCGTGACATGGGGCAAAGAACTATGGGAGAAAGAAAGGAACGCCCTCAATGCCATGACATGCAGACATGCAGCCAATCAGCAGCCAGCTTCTGTGATGTCCCAGCCCTTTAAATAGGGCAGCCATGTTAAATTCTGCTACGTGTCACTGTTTCTCTTATGCCCATGCATATGTCTGTAGCAGCACTAGATTGCACTCTGTCCTAAATACTTCCAATTTTAGAGTTAATGGGGTGAAATACCTTTCAAATACACAGGGGTGTTTCACATACACAACTGTTCCTGAACCAGCGTTTTTTTATTTTGGGATATTGCTGTCTGTGGCAAAGCGTTAATTTTTTCACTTATTGTGGTGACCTACACACATGTGAAATCCATCCAGTTCAGTCTGTAGGGAACACAGAGGACATGCAAATATCCCATTTACTTGTCATCTCTGCTTTGGATCAACTCCTGTTTCTTTTTGGCTTTAGCAATACTGATGGATTATTGACCAATTGAAAGAGGACACTGACGGATCAATGGAAGTGCAAAATGATCAGAGACGTCAACGCAAAATTACTGCCGACACCCTCTCCACTCTTTCGGGGGTGACGGGGGTGTCTACATATATCAGTGTTTAACAGAACAGGTTCTGTCATAATCTGTGGAATCATCTGATGATGGTGTAAAAGGAGTGCGCTCTTTGACGCTATAGTGGGACCTTGGCGCTCAGCTCGGTTCTTTCCAGTTGACGCTGACATTACGCTGTCAGACTGTGTTTCCACTTCAGTTATTTGGGCAGTTTTGACCACGTAACTGCCCAGATAAGTGAAGCAATTCTAAGAGCGGCGGCTGTCATCTGCATGTCATACTAAAACACAGCATTGTATGAAGACCAAACCACGCTCCCTATGCATATTTCTGCATGGCACAAAGTCCTACAACACCCTACAGGCTCTCTGCAGCCAGAAAATAGCTGTTTTTTAACGCAATTAATGGCAAATAAATTCTAAACGAACAAAATTTTTGGGAACAATTCTACGAATCAGCCAAATCGAATATTTGAGAAACTTGCTCACCTCTATCAGCGGCGCGTAAGCGCTGCAAACAATTGACATGTCACTTCTCTCCCCGGGCGTATGGGGAGGAGATGCTCACACAGCGTGTTGACTCCGTGTTAGGATACATTTTTAGATGCATGTTTAGATCCACGTTTCAGACCCTAGACTGACCCAAACAAGCATCTAACTGTGAGGGTTGTGCAGTGTGATTTTACATTGCTTTCAATGTAAGACATGCATTAGTGTTCAGACGAATAATCTCTGATACGTGTTTTACATGCATCTTTCTGATGCGTCTTTTGGATTCGTTCTAAGAATTGACATGTCAATTCTTGATCCAAAAGACACAGCAGGAGTATTTAAAACTATAGGGTGCGATCCTGCTGCAGCTAAAACGCATCCAAACACGCACCTGTGTGTTGGATGCATTTTGGATGCGTTTTACGCAGCGCTTTTCGATGCGTTTTTTGGATTGAAAGCGTATCCAGAAATGGAGTGTGAACATCCCTAAGAAACAGTTAAATCCTGTTCTTCCACTCCACATTTTAACAGTAGTTTTGTATGTTTGGAAGCAAATGTCCCCTCCCACCACTTGTTCTCTCCCATCAGAGAAGCGTTGCCCCTGCGTTGTTCACTGCCACACTGCATCCACTAGTTTTCTCTCGCAGTGGAAGCTGCTGACTTCTGTCTTCCAGAGCCAGTTGAAGATAGAATTTGTTCTGATTATTTTGGATTGTACTCGTCTTATTTCAAAGGAAGCAAAGTCTGGATCTTTGGCTTAAACGACTAAGTGCATTTTTATCCTTAGTGCAAAAGATAACTAAAATTAACAGTGTGGAGCAACATTTATGTCACGTGGAATCTATAAAATAAACAGAAACATTTGTGATTAGATGAATACAGATAATAGCAGAGATATGGGCAAGTTACTGATCTCATTAAATTGGTGATAGGTTAGATCAAGGTCAAGAATCTAGAGTATTTAGTTAGACAAGCAATGGTCAGAACCAAGATAAATAGCTAGTCTACACGCAAACCAGGTACAGATAGGACGCATTGACAAAAACAGATACAAGCCAGAAATGCAGCAATACCTAGAAACTTAGACGAATGGCCATATCTACGTCACGTTTTAAGCCTACATCTGTGGAGTCTGTCAGTTAGAAATTACTCTGATTCCTGCCTTTTAACCCCTCCTCAATCTCTCAGATGGTCAACTTGTAGCTAACTATGAGACAACTTGTAAAATATATATATATATATATATATATATATATATATATATATACATTCGTTCATATCAAATTATTAATTGAACCTTCAATCAGGGCTTGTGGGTAATTTTCTAGTGAGGTGCCATGACCAACCTCCCATATTGGGTGATGCATTGGGATCTAGATGGGGCCGGGGAAGGGTAGCAAATTAATTGCTTGTTCCAATATAGGAAATACAGAATCTTTTTTTAATTCTTCAGGGACAAATGCATTGGTGATCACTCAAAATATTACTGGCCTATCTCAGGAAGTTTTTTGCCTGAGATCACTTTTGTGATCCTATCGTTTTTTTTTTTACCATGCAGCTTCCCAGTCACAGCCAACTTTTTTTTCTCTTGTGTCCTCAGGCTGTGTGTGGTTCTATAATAGTGATTAGAATATTTGTCTTCTATTTAACTAGATTAGACTTTACAAACAGCAGTGCAGGAGAGCTATTCTTCAGTAAAAAAAAAAAAAAAACTACAAGTGCTGTGAGGAGTGAAAATAACTGCTTGTAAACAAAAGCTAATCTTGTTAGAGACAATGGGGCAGATTTATCAAGGCATTTGCGCCAGAATTCTAGCTCAATTTGCGCCAAAAATGACGTTTTACAAGCTTTTCGCCACATTTACTATGTTTTAGACAGTTTCATACGCTTCTACTCCTCGTCCGACAAAGGGGTGTGGTCTTGTAAAAGGGGTGTGGCTTTCTGTGAAATGGGTCGTGGCTTAAATGTGACAGAATTTTGTTGCAGTTTTTGGCGTATAAGGAAGCCAACTTAATTGTGGTACAAAGTTAGACTAGACAGTTCTAACCTGCACCATATTTATCAACACTATGATAAATGTGGCGCATTGTAAGACTGTCTAGTCTAACTTTACTTTTGTCTAAGAGTTAGACACTATTGATAATCTGCCCAATTAGTTTGCTTGGGTGAGCTCTCTGACCATGGTGACATCACTCTCTGCTCTCTGCTCTAATCAGATAGCAGAGTTATGGATGGGTAAGCATACTTTAGAAGCCTGTGTACACTCAAAAATCTTCTTATCTCCTGGCTAAAGGAAAATCAAAAGGCTAATGAATTTGGAAAAAGTCTTCAATTACCTGTCCCTACATGCTGAATGTTAATTTTTGGAGTGAGAAAACCCCTGTATGGGGACCTGTCACACTAAACATGTTTTGTGATCTGTAGGCAACATGTTAAAGAGCAGAAAGAGCCGAGAAGATTGATGTACAGTTTGTGAAGAAAGATTCAATATAACTTATAATTTTTTCATTAAAATTTCTGCTTATTTTGGGTAAGAAGTCCAGTAGGCGGTCTTATCAGTGATTGACAACTATCTGTGTATGCACACTCATACAAGGAAGGCTGTCAGTCACTGATAACATCGCCTACTGGACTACATACCCAAAAATAAACAGAAATGTAATTGTATAAATTGCAAGTTCTACTGAATCTTTCGCCACAGAGCAAAATATCAATTGGCTCAGCTCCTCCTGTTCTATAACATGATCCCAGCAGATCAGATAGCATGTTTAATGTAACGGTGTCCCTGTAAAGGTGTTGAATTAACACCAACATCAGAGGACAAAAAAAAATCAATAAATCACTTACAAAACTTTGAAAACCGTTAAACCCATTGGTCTTAATGAGACTCTGAGTTTTCCTCTATTCCTTGAATGGTAAATTTAGATGGCCTTGGTGGGTAATTTGATGTTTTTATCTATTTTTTTTTCTTTTATTTATTCATTATGTATGTGTATTTTAATGTTTCTTCTTTACTTTTGCATTAAAGAGAACCTGTCACACAGATTATGCCCCCTTGCTGAGGACAGCACAAGCTAGTGACAGACATGCTGTTTCCAGTGTTGTGTCCCTTACTCTGAAAGGTGCAGGAGTTTCAGAGCATTTGCTACTGAAATCTGGCAGTTTTCAGCCTGTTCTGCCATAAAAGAGTCTGCTTCATTCATGACCTGCTACCCGTGGCTAGCCCCGCCCACCCAGATGGCATCATGAGGAAAGAAGATTATGTGGCAATACTGAAGCAGCATCTCAAGACATCAGTTAGGAAGTTAAAGCTTGGGCGGAAATGGGTCTTCCAAATGGACAATGACCCGAAGCATACTGCTAAACTGGTTACAAAGTGGCTTAAGGATGACCAAGTCAATGTTGAGTGGCCATCACAAAGCCCTAGCTTAATTCTAAAATTTATGGACAAAGCTGAAAGGCAGGTGCGAGCAAGGCGACCTACAAACATGGCTCAGTTATACCAGCTCTGTCGGAGGAATGGGCCAAAATTCCTACCAACTATTGTGAGAAGCTTGTGGAAGAATATCCAAAATGTTTGACCCAAGTCATACAGTTTAAGGGCAATGCTACCAAATACTAATGAAATGTATGTAAACTTTTGACTTGCTGAAATTAATAAAAATGACTTAAAAAAATCTATCTCTCTCACTCATTATTCTGTCATTTGGCAACTAGAAATAATTTTGGTAATCCTAATTGACCTTAAACAGGTAAGGTTTATTATGATTTCATGTCAGATAGTGAGAAAAACATGCACATGTGTCTTTTGATATAAGGTTTGTAAACTTCTGTTTTAAACTGTACATCTGAATTTATATCAGCATGTATTCAAGTGTATTCTGTGGGGCACGGAAAAACTACAACAGAGTTAACCTAGTCAACTTGTTACCATGTTTTGGCTGTTTTTGATTATACACGTTGTGGCAGAATGACCTTGTGCAGTTCCAGGTTTCTGCCACTAAGTGGAATTCAACAGGATACCTGCTACAGACGTGCCACTTAAAACCTGGGTTCGGTGGGGGAAGGAAACTTTTGGGTGTTAGTAACAATAGGTTACTGACACGGGTAGCTAGTATGGCTGCTTTGCAGCCAGGTATGGGTTTCCTTTCCTGGGACAGTCATAGCGTTGGGTAGAAGGCCATCCCCACATTCTAGTGCCAGGTCTTACTAGGCCTATTAACAGGCTGGTACTCCAGGGGAGCAAAGAGCGTGGTTGCTCCCTGAACGTTTGGAGCAGCAGAGCTGAGAGAGAGAGCTCTAGCCCCTAGAGGCGTATGTAAAGCCTGGTACAACAGTGAGGATACTGTAGTTTTTGGGTGCTGTGCGATAGGCACAGACCTATGGACAGAGAGGGACTCTGAATGTGAGTTAGTGGCCAGACAGCCGAGGATTTATTTTTAAGCGTTTGTTTTGGCTGTTGTACTTCTGCCTCAATAAAGCTGGCTGAGACCAGTATAAAATATTCCCCGGTGTTGGAAGATTTGTGTGCCAATATCATCCTACAAAGGACGGCAATCCGAAAGCCAAGTGTGAATCCCCAGGATGGGCCAAGGTGGCGTCCGGACACAATTGAGGTGCTTACAACTAGAGATGAGCGATTGTGTTGACAATCATCATCTTTTAGATAACAGATTTTTTAAATGATCATGCCGATAGCCGATAATCACCGATGACCATTATAGTCTATGGGAGAGCAACAACACCTTCATTCTTACACCCAAACAGGGGAGGAGAAGCTGGAATTAACATCCACAAAAGTAAACTGGATATGTGCTACATCTTAGGCAAGACAATTAGGGTATAAAAGTCCAGAAAACAATTTATAGGCTAAAATAATTCATTTGTTCAATGGCTAACAGAAAACAGAGGACGGGGTAGCCACAGCAGGTACAGCGGTAGCAGCAACTATGGGGACCGTTTCACACAAACAAGACACCGCTATTTTGGGAAAAGGCACATGGGAACTGCCCGGAGCCCCTAGCACTTTTTTCACAGGGGCCAACAACTGTATTTGCGTGCTGGGGGGCAGTAAGAACCCCCACGGGGAACGCAAGGGTTTAGCTGGCGGGGCCTCAGTTAAACGGGTGCGGCGGAAAAACACGGCCCCATGCGCTAAAACAAATGGGGTGCCCATCCATTATACTTCCCATTTTTAACATATCATGGGCACCTTTTTTTTTCCGGCCCTGGCAGGAATACTACCAATTTCTGCCCCGGGATCCTTTTAAAGTAGGCCCTCCCCAAAAAAAACCCCAAAAAAGACCCTTATGGACACTCAGAATACACTTTCCCAAAAAAGAAAATTTACTATTTTAAAAAAATATTTTTTTCCAATCTTGCTTTGCTGCTACGGCTACTTGCCATTTACTGTGGGGACGTTGCTGAGTTGTACCACCGGACATTAGAACGTAAAACTGATGCAATAGATGTCTCCAGTGGAGGCCTGTGTCAAATTCCTGCTTTTTATTTTCGGGGGTTGAAAGGGAAAAAATTTTCTTTTTTATTTGAAATATGGATCAAAGAGGGTGGAATCAGTAACCGCTCTTCTTTTGATGGGCCTTTAAGCACGGCAAAAATTTGCTTTTTTCAGGGCCGTCTTAACAGCACTTGGGCCCCTGGCGAGAGGGACAATGGGCCCCCCCCTCCCCCCAAAAAAAAAATACTCAAGAAACAAATTAAAAAATTTCCAGTCAATCCCATTAATGACAGAGACTACAGCACTGATCAAATATAAAAGAAAAAAAACCCTTTGCTGCAGGGACTCACGGAGAGCCCTATTGTCAGTCGTTCTCTGAATCTTCTTTTTCCCTTTTTCCCTTCCTTCTGCCCCAGACCCCCATGACCCCCTTGTCTCCCCGCAGCTCGCCCTGAGAATTGTAACGCAAAACATCTTAGAATCCTCACTTTATCAGCACATTGTTCCCGTTTTCCTACCTCATTAGGGGCCCCCCCCAATTGAAAGTGGTAATAAGTGCCCACCATTAAGTTGTAGGTATACAGGCCCATGATATGCTGTCCCCTGTAGGTAGGTTTTAGCCCCCCTGTAGTTGTAGGCCCCCCGTAAAATCTCCCCATAGTTGGGGGCCCTCCTGTTTATCCCCGTATAGATAGGGCCCGTAATTTTTACACGGGCCAGTAATTATCGGTGGGGTAATTAGCGGAGGGCCCCTAATTAGGGGAGGCGGGCCAGTAATTAGGGCAGGCGGACTGGGGATTAGCCAGGCGGGGAGTATATTTGGGAGGCGGGCAGTATATGTCCAGGCAGGCGTATATGGGAGGCAGGGCAGTATATGGGCCCCGTTATGGCCGGAGGGCAGTATATGGCCCGGCAGGGCAGTATATGGGCAGTATATGGGCAGGCAGGCAGGGCAGTATATGGACAGTATATGGGCAGGCAGGGCAGTATATGGACACTATATGGCCAGGCAGGGCGGTATATGGCCAGGCAGGGCGGGGTTTTGGGGGAGGTTTGGGCGGTTATGGGGAGTATGTGTGCGTATTGGCCCGGAGGGCGTTATGGCCCGGCAGGGGGGTTATGGGAAGGCGGGCAGTATATGGGCCCGTATTTGGGGGCAGGGCAGTATATGGGCAGGCGGCAGGGCAGTTAGGGCGTTTTTTGGGAGGCAGGGGCGTATAAATAAATATGGGCGGCGGGGGGGCGAATTTGGGAGAATGGGGGGCGGGGCGTAGTTTAAAAAAAATAAAAAAAAAATTTACTTACCCCGTTTCCCCCTCTTCTCCCCCTCCGTGGAAGCCCGGGGCCGCTCGGCAAAAGGGGAGAGCCTGGCTGTCGCCCCCCAAAAGGGCTGGGAGGCGGGTGCCCCGGGGGGCCCCTGAGCCGTGGGGCCCTCGGGCAGTGGCCTACCTGGCCAAGGGGAGACGGGCCCTTTGGGTTTTTGTCAATAAGCCCTTTCTATTGGTTTTTTTAAGCGGATGCCCAAACCCGCAAAGATGCCCCTTTATAGAACCTTGATTAAAATTAAAAAGTGCCGGAAGAAAGTAATCTTTGGACCACCATTTTAGTTGAACCGGACATTGCCGCATGGACTGCAATAAGAGTATTTAAATGTTATATGTATTAATATGGCTGTCTTCGCACCAATGACAAAAGGCGCAATTTACTAGGAAATATGTATAACACAATTTGCGTACAAGTGAGCCCTTTGCGCCGAACAGACGCAAAGACTTCAAGAAATCTATTTAAAAGTTCTAGGGATAAGTTATGGCGGTTTTGGGAACACTGACACGCAGTGAGTGCAATAGAACTGGAAAAACAAAAGAGACAATTTCACCTCCTTTCAGGGTCTGTTGGCCAAAAAAGTGGTAAAGAACATTGCTTTTTCAATTCAAGGTCACAGAACACACTGGGCTACACAATATCACCCTTCCTTTCCAAAGCCTCTTCTCCTGCCCACCCACCTCCCCCCCGCACCCTTACGGCGGCACACACCAGTAGATATCTCTATAACTTTGTCTAAATAAATAAGAAGTGAAATTCTCTAATCTAACTATATTCTAAGCTACAGCTAGGTGGATGGTTTTGTGTATTAGAAGAGACTATCTCTCAGAGCTGTTAGAACAGCTATTGGTTTAAATGCCGAGATGTCCTGCTGTGAAGTGACATAGACAGAGAATGAGATGAACAGGAACAGCAGTTGCATAGATAAAACGAGATCACGTGATTTTTGCAGCTAATGAGATCCATACACAAGCCAGTCATGACATCGTACATCCTCCTCACCCACCTCTATCCTCGGAGCTGATTGGCTGGCCGCCAAAATTACAGGAAACGCTGAAAATGTTGCGATAGTAAAAGATTATCTATAAGATTGTCATCTATACTATCACATGATTGGAAATTTCAGATAAGCCTTAAAACTGTGCCGATTTCAACTTTGTCGATAATATCGCTTATCCCTACTTACAACGTGTAATGGGTGCTTCCGCGACTCATAACTCCGTTGCCCCAGCTGTAGCAAGTGGTGCTGCAACCCGCATGTTGGCCGTGGGCGCACTCGCAGACTAGTTTGTAACTCACCTCTCCTCACTCCTGCCGGCCGACTCGCATGTTCAGTCTTTTAGGGGCCGCGCATGGCAGAAAAGCCCTAAAGTCAAGACTGTCACATGCGGATTCTTCTCCAAAACTTTCTCTCCTGCAAAGAAAAATTACGCTATCGGGGATCGTGAACTACTGGCCATAAAGCTGGCCCTGGAAGAATGGAGCCAACTCCTGGATTGCGATCTATCATACATGAAAAAACTTTGAGACTCTCGGTTCACATATTTTGATCAAAAGATGTTTAAGCTGCCCACGACTTTCAACGTGATCTCAAAATCGGGCAGTCCTATGCTATCTTTACGCTCAATCGAGCCACTCTCGCCTCACTCTGGGTCAACCGACCTCCATTATTCAGAGAGATAAAATAAAAATAAAAACACCCAACTGCAAGCTGCCTTCTTAGTCAGCCTGTGAAGAGTGGGCGGGGGACCAGTAACCCAAAATGGAAGCACCCTTTCCCTCCCATATAGGTTAAATTCTATGTACACAAGTATAACGTATGTTTCTGCACACATATAAATTCTGAAAAAACGTATGCAAAACCTGTGGTGCCACTTGGCAGGCTGCGGCACAATGTAATTATACATGTACACACCACAGACGCCGCCGCAGCACTCTACTGCAAAAGGGGCAATACACTACGTGAATTCCCTAAAAGAAGCAGTTATGATATCTATCATATCGATGAAAAAATTTGAGACTCTCGCTTCAACCTATTGTGGTTCAAATAGATGTTTAAGATGCCACGACTTTCAACGTGTAACGTGATCTCAAAAATCGGGCCGTTCCTATAGCTGGCTTTACCCTCACTATCGAGCCAATCTGGCTCTCATGGGTCAAACCGGACCCCTCCATTATTCTGAGAGAAAATATAAAAATACACCCTACCTGAAAGCTGACCCTTCTTATGACAGCATGTGAGGTGAGATGTGGGCGGGGAAAAACCACAAAAATGGAAAGCACCCTTCCTTCCCATATAGGGTTAAAATCAATGTGGACACCAAGTATAACGTGATGTTTTCTGCACACAAAAAAATATTCTGAAAAAAACGTATGCAAAACTGGGTGCAACTGGGCAGGGCTGCGGCTTACACAGGTAATTATACATGTACTCCCCAGACCGCCGCCAGCGCACACTACTGCAAACAAGAAGGGCAATACTCACTTAGTGGAATTCCCCTAAAAGAAGCATTTATGCTATCTTATCATTACATGAAAAAACTTTGGTACTCTCGGTTCACAATATTTTGTTCAAAGATGTTTAAGCTGCCAACGACTTTCAACGTGATCTCAATCCGGGGCAGTCCTAAGCTTTCTTTACCTCTCAATCGAAGCCATCTGGGCCTCTCACTGGGGTCAACCGCCTCCATTATTCTGAGAGAAAAAATAAAAAACACCCAACCTGCAAGCTGCCCTTCTTATACAGCCTGTGTGAGAGTGGCGGGAACGGGAACTGAAACCCAAAAATGGAAGCGAAGCTTCCCCCTTCCTTCCCATATAGGTTTTTTTTTTTGTTTTTATTTATATTTTATTTGCTACTGTATGAATATCATATAACAATCAGCGTTTCAAACAATTTGAAGAATAACAAAGTTCCATATATTTCCATTGTTTATAAGCAAGTTAATTACAAATAAAACGATGACCTAATAAAGGTAGAATACCGAGTCCCTAGTGTTACTTCAATTCATAAAAACTGCATCCCTGACTGGTATAGGATTTTGTTTCTCGGCGATAATTTGGCTTCTATGTTTAAATGTAGTACACTTCTGAAAGGACACTATTACAAGAAAGAGAAACAGTTTTCCTATACCAGGCTATATCAACAAAAAATCAAACAAAAAAAAAACACACTAATGCCACGGTCTCTCTATTTCTGCTTCGTAGTGTTTATCACATCTCGTGTAAGGTGAGCATAAAGGCAGGATCAAATGTTATAAGAATTAAGGTTATGTGCCTTTACCCTGTGCCACTGGAGGGCTGTATCAACTGCCTTAGTTTTCCCTTCTGAGTTTTCCTTAGGATGAAAAGAAACTGGTAAATGGAAGATGTATAGTATTTTCTTTTTTTCGCATTGTGTGTTAGAATTTTCTCGATAAAAGGTTTCCAGTTTTTAAAAACTTCCCGCCATTACCTCTTTATGACGTTCAGTATATATTATGATCAGCCAATGCATATATTTTTTGTTTGTCCTATTGCCATTTTAAGGTCTGGCACCTCAGGTTCCAGCACTTTGTCAGACAGGGCATCTCTTTGCTACCATGGTTAATATGTGCAAGTGCTATTTATTCTAGTTTCTTGATGTTTTTTGTCGCCGCACGTCATCTTTTTCATTTCCATGCTATATAAATAATATTGTGGGAAAATAGTATTGGTTTCTCTATCTAATTGTGTCATTAGGTCCGCCTATTTCTTTCCAATTGTTTGTATCCCTTGTGGGCACGCACATAACCATGATACAGATTTGCATTTTTCCTCCGCCACTTTTTGGGGCAGGCAGGTAATCATATTAGGGAAAATTTGGTGATGGTGGGATATCAAAAAAGCATATATTGACAATGTGCTATTTTAAATAAGTTTCACGCCATTTTTCATTTATAATGTGCGTTGGTATTGCCATTCCCGCTGAAATAATTACCTCCTACTGCTTAGTCTATACCCAACAATTTGTTACCATTTCCTGAAACCATCTTCTTGAATATGTCAGATTATGTATGTATCAGCTAATGTTTGCGTAATTTCAGTTAATAGTTTTTCGTCTCGAAATTGTACTTATAACCCATCAATGTCATTCCATTATCCTTTTCTTTACGTTACATCTTAGCCTAGAAGTGCAGAAAAATTCTGATTCATGCAAGTATTGTAAAAATCTGGGAACCTGGTATCCCGAATTCCTCTCTGACTCCTCAAATCTTTGTCCATCATTTTCAGTTAGGTGGAAGAGCTGCTTTACTGAAGTTATTCCTGGTCTATCCACGTTTTAATCATTATGGTATCGACCAACATGTATTCTTTATGATCCCATATGGGTAGTTAATTGTGATCCTAAAATGTAGCCCATATCTCTTTCTTAGCTCTTCCAGGCTGCCAATGTATCCTTACAAACCCTTCACGCCTTGGCCGTTTCCATACGTCGAGGTCGTTTGGGGGTTA
Source organism: Phyllomedusa bahiana (assembly GCA_025379985.1). Lineage (NCBI taxonomy): Eukaryota > Metazoa > Chordata > Amphibia > Anura > Hylidae > Phyllomedusa > Phyllomedusa bahiana. The sequence goes on along the minus strand of JAODAL010008608.1, from coordinate 32,438 downwards.
ACGCCCTGGGACGTATGGATTCGTTCTGAGGATCGCGCGAACACTAAATCAGAGTTCGCGCCGATCGGCGCGGGGCGTGTCAGCTGTATTTTACAGCTGACATCCCGCACCATTCGGCCCCGACCCCGGACTCGCTAGGGGAGGGGGCCAGTTAACACGTAATTATCACGACATCCGGGGTCGCAATTACTATGAGAGACGCAGGTGGAGATTCGCTCCTCCTGGTCACCTGTCGGCGGCTGCAGCGCACGGATCGGGCGATCCGTTGCAGATCCTGCCTCCTTACAGACACCACGGAAGGCAGAGAATGAATTCCGGGTTGTCTCGTGACGTCAACGACGCCCGGCCGTGCCTGTGGAAGCCCCGGCATCGTGACTGACAGTTGTCATAGTAACAAGGTCATAGCAACATGCTATGCACTGATTCCTATTGAATGAGAGATAAAAGAATCTCTCATTCAAGTACCCTATGGAAAAGTAAAATAAAAATGTGAAAAAAAAAGTGAAAAAAAAGTAAAAAAAAAAAAAGTTGAAAACCAAGTAAAAACACAAAACACGAAAATAAAATAAAAATACGTACACCGCCCTTTTCCCTTCTACATAACGCCTTACGCCCAAATAAAAGATACAAAAATAAATAAAGTTTTACCCATATTTGGTATCGCAGCCGTGAGTAATGACCTGCCCTTTAATCTGTAATGTTAATTAACCCGGTAGGTGAACGAGTTTTTAAAAAACAAAACAAAATAAACAATCACAGGAATTAAGATTTTTGTTTCATACCGCAGCACATAAAATGGGAATAAAAAGCGATCAAAAACTCTATATAGCTCCAAAAGTTGTACCAATTAAAAAATTTCAGTTTCATCTCGCAAATAAAAGTCTTCTTTATATACAGCTCTTATACGGAAAAATAATAAATGTATTGCTCTCAGAAGATAGCGATGTCAGTAATTAGTGTTTTACACACTAAAAACACTTTTCTTTTTTTTTAAAGTGCTTCAACATAAAAAAAACTATATAAATTAGGCGTAATCACCATAATCATAGCGATCCCAAAGAGTAAGCTATCTTATCACGGATACTGCGACGGTGAGACATCTGTTAAAAAAATAAATAATAAAAAACACTACTAGGAATTGCAGTATTTTCTTCACCCTGGCCTCCATTAAAAATGATTTAAAAAAAGCGATAAAAAAGACCTGTCCCCCCAAAAATGTTACTAATAAAAACGTCAATCCTTCGCAAAAACATGTCCCTTACAGCTCTCAAGCACAGAAAAATTTAAATGCTATGGCTATCAAACTATGGTGATGCAAAAACGTTTTTTTCCTGTTTGAATAATGTGTTTTTATTGTATAAAAGCAGTAAAACATAAAAAAAAAATCAAATTGGGGGTATCAGTGTTAATCGTATTGACTGGCTGCTGAGCTGAGTAAAAGTACCATGTCATATATTACCGTACAGTGACGCTATAAAAATTAAAAAATAAAAAATTCATCTACAAGATTGCTGTTATTTTGTTTCAAAAAATTCACAAAATCCTTAATAAAAAGTGAACATTGCTTCATATGACCACATAATGGTAACCAATAAAAAACTTCATCATTCCCGCAAAAACACGCCCATACACAGCTCTGCTACACAGCATAATAAAAAAGTTATGGGCTGTCAAGGTAATAGGACAAACATAAAAAAAACCGCTTATTTTTTAAGACGTATTTCTTACTGTTTGCAAATGTAAAAAACAGAAAATACATATAAAATCTATATAATTGTAATTGTACGACCCCCATAGTACAAGTTATCACATCATTTACAATGCACGGCGAATGCTGTAAAATTGTAACTCAAATAAACAATGACTGACTGCGTTGTTCCCCCCCTTTTCATTGCCAATGCTAAAAATACTATGGGACACACTTGTGTGACTAAATGCTGAATACACCCCTAGGACTGAGATCCCTGATGGGTGTTGAATCCAAAATGGGGCGACTTCTGGTATTTTCGCCTGTTCTGCTACTTTGGGGCTTTGCAAATGCGACATGGCCAACAAAATCTGCGTTTCCAAAAGCCTAAATAGCGATCCCTTCCCTTATACGCCCTGCCATGCGACCACACAGCAGTTTACACCACATGTAGGGTATTTGCCGAACTTGAAGTTATTGCTTACAATGTTGTAGGGTTCTTTTTACCAGTGATCCTTGTATATGTGAAAACATTTTTAAGCTAAAATTGCAGATTATTGGAAAAAAATAATTTTTTTTAATTTCACAGCCTTATGCTAAAAATATTTGTGAATCACCTGTTGGGTTATATACTCTATTCAACCCCTGGATATATTCCTTAGGAGTGTAGGTTGTAGATTCCAATATGTGGTCTATTTAGGGGTGTTTTTTAAGTTTTTAGACCGTAGGGTGTCCCAAACTGAATGGCGCCATAAATAAAATCGTATTGAAAATGAGACATTAGGAGTCCGGTAGGTGCGACTCCTATTCTGGGGCTTCATGGTTTAGCCATATTACTGACACTAGGGCCATCATATGGGATATCTCTATAACACGGCACAGACATGGGGGTTGGATATTAAGTTGCATTTACCTTAACGTCTCATTTGATCACCATATTCCAGTGAATAATGGTTATATATTGAAAATCTGCAAAAAATAGTGAAAATTTTGAAATGTACACCTCCACTTTGCTTAATTTCTGTGAAATATCTAAACAGGGTTATCATACTCATAAATAGTGTTGTATATACGTTAGGGTCTTGTTTTTAGATGCATTTTTATGGGGGGTATCTTACATGAAGGCCCTCAATGGCAACGTAAGAAACTGGAGTGGTCCTAAAAATAATGTTATTGCTTATTTTCTGACAATTGTGAGAAATATTACTACTAAATGTCATAAGCACTCTAATGTCGTAAAAAAAGAAAGCATTTAAAAAATTGATTGCCAACCTTTTAGTGGAAATATGTAGCTGCTAGTATTTAAACTTATTTTGGGGTGATAATTCTCTGACCTTGCACGCAGAAATTTTTCACTTTCAAAATCGGCTAATTTTCCAAATTTTCATGAACATTTTGGAATTTGTCACAAACAAAAAAAGGATTTATGGATATAAATTTCTTACTACTAAATTAAAGCCATGTGTCACGTGGAAACTATCTCTGATATCACTTGGATAGATTAATGTTGTCAAAAGTTATTATCCATTAAATGGACACATGTAAGATTTCATAAATAGGGCTGGGTCAGGGATGGCCCAAACTCAGGCTGGGTCCTTAAGGGGTTAATAGCACTGAATGTTTTTACTATCGGTGGAAGTTTTTGTAATTTAAGTGAATAAAATGAACTGGTTCAGCTTTTCCCTGACTAAATTTTCTTCTGAAGCACAATCCGTAATAAAAGTTTTGTGTCATCCATATCTATGTATGAGCCTAGTTAAACATGCGATTATATAGCTCCTTAAAGTTTGGTAGATTTAGGCCCACTCCGTTTTTTGTGTTGTAACTTTGAGAGAGCCTATTCTTGCTTTTTACCGTTCCAAATAAACTTATTTACCATTTTATTATACATTTTGTCCGTCCACATGACGCAATAAAATTAGATATTGTTTGTGCAGTGGGTAAGTAATATCGTGCGAAAATGAAAGAATTCATCTTAACAAGATGTATACGCCCATAGGGATAGAGGAAGGCCCTGCTAACCTTGATGTTCTCTTTGAATTTTTCAAGATGGGTGGATCTATTTATTTTATTGAGCGAGGAAGGACAAGTGACCTATTTTAATTCTAATATTTAATATTATCTTTTGCTATTTTCATCCATTGATGCTCTAATCACCCCCAATCCCTTTTGGTGCCTTTCCCCTATCCATAATCAATTTCACACATTCTCACGTTTGATGTGATACACCAGATAATGTATCCAAAATTTGACGTTCAAGCAACTCCAGAACTTTAGGTAATTGCGAGTTGGTTTACCATAAACCAAAAGCACCATGATCGGCTGAAACGCAGTTAATTTTATCTCTGTTTTCTACTATTCTGATGCCGTCAAATATTTGGGGAATATTCCATATACTCGCAATAATGGTCAAGCGTGAGATTCGAAAAGCATAGGCGAGAGTGGACTGACTGTGCTAGTCCCCTTGTGTAAACTATAAGGTATCTGATCGAAATCCTGGGGCTTTACATGCTGCCCTCGGATTTTCATATAAAAACCGGTAATATATTACGCATTTCCCCTTGATTCCATATTTGTCTAGAACCAAACGATAGCTGGGCTCACGGACACTATCAAAAGCTTTTTCAGTGTATAATGTCACTAGCGCCTGGATACCGTCGTCCCCTCCAGTGAATGTACATCTGTGCTCTTAAACCTTTCTGTTATTAATTACTGACGCCTACCTTTACAAAATTCCCACTGTGCCCCTGCCTATTAATCTGGGAGTAGTTCCTGCAAATCTATTGGCAATTACTATAGATATGAGCTTGTATATTGATTGATATAAGTGATATTGGTTGTATGATTCCACAACTAGGGAGATCCCTTCCCGGTTTCTGGTAGTACTTTAATGAGGCACAGAAATATGCTCATCTGGGTTACCGCTCCCTTTAATAATGTCGAAATTAATCAGCTAAGATTGGTTGATATCTGGGACTGTAGGAGTTTATAAAATTCTGGCCGTTATATCCTTCTGGTCCAGGCGCTTGTCCCAAACCATTGGTCTTATAGTTCTCTTGTACTTCTTCTGGGGTCACTGGGGCATTCAATTTTTTTGTTGCTCATCTGATATTTTAGGTAATTCTTGCATTGGTTCTAAAAGGGCTTTTACCTAGTTGTGTCTTATCCCCTTCAGAATCCTGGTTACGATTTCTGTAAGATCACTAAAAAAAGGGTGTTGGACTTCTTTCGGGATCTGTGGGCCAAAAATCACCGTTCCCCCTTCTCAATGATACAATTCCCCTTGGTCCCTCCCGGGGGGCTTTGCCTTGTAGCCAATAATTGCCTGATTTCGGCGAACCAAATCTAAATAACTCTGCCTCGATTTTTTGTTCTGTACAATTTATCCTTCTTTCTAACCAGGATTTCAAACATCTTTTTTGCTTCTGCCATCTTTGCTTATTTATCAAATGATGTATCTCTTACAAAGGTGGATTACGTCTCTCTTAGTAGTCTACTAAATTCCAAATTTTTCTTTTTAACTAACTTTTTGTTTCCCATATCGGTTAAAATCAATGTACACCAAGTATAACGTATGTTTCTGCACACAAAATCATTTCTGAAAAACGTTATGCAACCTGGGTGCCACTGGCAGGGCTGTGGCACAATTGTAATAATATACTTGTACAACACTGACCGCCACCTGCGGGCACCTCTGCAAATAAGGGCAATACAATACGAGGAATCCCTAAAGATGCGTCTATGCTATCTATCATACATGGAAAAAACTTTGTGATCTCGGTTCACATATTTTGATCAAAAAGTGTTTAGCTGCCCACGACTTTCAACGTGATCTCAAATATCGGGCAGTCCTATGCTATCTTTACCTCTCACATCGAGCCAATCTGGCCTCTCACTGGGTCAACGACCTCATTTTTCAGAGAGAAAAATTAAAAAACACCCAACCTGCAAGCTGACCTTCTTATGACATGCTGTGAGAGTGGGCCGGGGACAGGAAACCCAAAATGGAAGCACCCCTTCCTTCCCTTATAGGTTAAAATCAATGTACACCAAGTATAATATGTTGATAAATTTTATAAAAACTGTACCACACACATGTACGCCACACAGACCGCCGCCACGGCACACTACTGCAAAAAGGGCAATACACTACGTGGAAATCCCTAAAGAAGCATTTATGCCATCTATCATACATGGTTATACTTGGTGTAAATTGATTTTAACCTATATGGGAAGGAAGGGGTGCTTCCATTTTGGGTTTCTGTCCCCGCCCACCCCACAGGCTTTTCATAAGAAGGCAGCTTGTAGGTTGGGGTTTTTTATTTTTCTCTCTGAATAATGGAGGTCGGTTGACCCATGAGAGGCCAGATTGGCTCGATTGAGAGTAAAGATAGCATAGGACTGCCCGATTTTGAGATCACGTTGAAAGTCGTGGGCAGCTTAAACATCTTTTGATCAAAATATGTGAAGCGAGAGTCTCAAAGTTTTTTCATGTATGATAGATAGCATAAATGCTTCTTTAGGGATTTCCACGTACTGTATTGCCCTTTTTGCAGTAGTGTGCCACTGGCGGCGGTCTGTGTGTGTACATGTATAATTACATGTGTGCCGCACTCCTGGATTGGGCTCGTTATCCAATTAATAGATTTACCGACCACAAGCAAGCCAGAATTGTTTGTAAGCTTCTACTGTAGAAGCACTATTGTACAGAGGTGGTAAGAGTATGTGGTATTATAAAACAATCCAGAAATGGTATTATGGTTACCCTATTACCTCTACAGAAAGACAATATCATCTCTTTAGCAGCCATATCGAAAATATAATCCTAAATAGGTTTTTAGAAGAATAACCAGTTGTTTCTCATACGCAAGACTTGTGTTCCTTCAGTTAATCTTGGTAGTAAACTCCTTTTCTGAAAATGAACTGTCATGATGAGGCAAGTTCCCATGAGCAGACAATTATGCACAGTAATGTGATAAGATCTTTATGGGGTCACAGTGCAACAATTTATTCAATGCTGCCATCTAGAGTATGAAATATACACTGTTGCATGTTTACTAGTCTACTATTCCAAAATATGCTGTAAACACTAAAGTTCATTATCCAATCAGTGCTGACAGTGTCAGAATAGAGTATATAATAGAAGCATAGGGCCTTGTGTTACTGTCTAGGTCTAAAACTTTCATGTATCAGAGCCTCTCTTTAATTTTTTTTAAAACACTAAATTAAATAAAAGGGGAGATTTAATTGGTTGCTATGAGCAACAAATAAAGTCTTAGACCAATACAGTTTTCATATAAATATGTATCCAAAGTGTAAAAAAATATTTCTGAGACAAAAAATAGTTAAAAGTCTAAGGTAATTAAATCAGAGCTTAGAGCTGAAAAAAAGTCTTTTACATGCTGCTAGGGCCATATTCTAAATGTATAGTGGGTTGCTAAAGCATTCATACCCCTTGAACTGTTTCTCTTTTTTAAATGTTATAGCCACAAATTGAAATGTATTTTATTGATATTTGATATTTTATATTACAGAGCAACACAAAGTAGCTAGTATTTGCGAGGTGTAAAGAAAATGATACGTGCTTTTCCAAATTTTTGCACATTAAAATACTGAAAAGTGTGGCGTGCCGATGTATTCAGCCCCCTGTACTCTAATACCCCTAAATAAAGTCTATTATGTCCGATTGCCTTTTAGAAGTAAATAGAGTACATCTGTATGTAATTTATTTTCAGTATAACAACAACTGTTTTGTGAAGGCCTCAGAGGTTTGTTAGAGAACATTAGTGAACACACATCATCAAAAAAACCAAACAACACACCAGACACCTCAAAGATAAAGTTCTTACAAAGTGTAATGCAGAGTTAGGTTTTTTTAAAAATCACCCACTGTACAAGCATGTTGAAGAAGGTGCTCTTGTCAGATGAGACAGAAAGTGAACTTTTTGGCCTAAATGCCAAATGCTATGTGTGGAGGAAAGCCAACACTGCACATCACCCAGAACAAACCATCCCCACTGTGAAGTATGGTGGTGGCAACATCATGCGGCTGGAGGCTTTGCTTCAGCAGGGTCTGGGAAGTTGGTCAGAGTTCATGGGAAGATGCATGGAGCTATTAGAAACTGCAAAAGACTGGATACTGGGGCATTCACCTTCCAGCGGAAGAATTACCATAAACATACAGCCAGAGCTACAATGGAAGGGTTTAAATCAAATAAAATGTATGTGTTAAAATGGCCCGACAATGTCCATGCCTAAATCCCATTAAGAATTCGTGATTTGACTTTAAAATTGCTGATCACAAATGTTCACCAGCCAATCTGACTGAGAAGGTCAGAATGGGCAAAAATTCTAACTTCTAGATAACAGCTGGTAGAGACGGCAGCTGTCCTTGCAGCTAAAGGTGATCCTACAAAGTATTGACTCAGGGTGTCTGAATTAATTTGCACAGTGGAAGACAGAAGAAAAAGCTCACAATTCCTGAGGTAGCGCCGGTATTGGCGAAAATACATCTTCTCGGTCTGGCCACCAAGATCCCTAACTGCTATCCACACAAACTGTCACCCCCTGCACTTGGGCACTCACAGGCACTTATCTGTATATAGTTGTACAGTCGGGGTGGCAGGTTAAATCCATTTTTCATGTAAACCACCCCCTATTTATGAAACAGGGCCCGGACCATTGTAAACTTGGCACTTCTTCCCGTATGTTTCCCCCATACACCCTACTAGATTGTAAGCTCTCACGAGCAGGGCCCTCACACCTTGTGTCTCATTTATGAGTACTTTTAATGTGTAATGACTGTATTTTTTACCCTTGAATTGTAAAGTGCTGCGGAATATGTTGGCGCTATAGAAATAAGATTATTATTATTATTATTATTTATTCCTTTATTTGTTTTAAAGGTTTTAGCTCTTTTCATGAGTTTGTTTTACACTTAATAAAATCTTTATTAATAATATTCCATGCCTCACGGAGGTTTGACTAAGATGAGTGTCAGGGCCCGAGCTTTTTCTAATGTCTTCCACTGTTCATGCCCGCTGCTGAGCTTCTTGCTGCTTCGGAGAGGAGACCCACGGCTGCCGCTGAGAGACTCGGACTGTATATGCTTATGAGAGTTGTGCCTCTAAATTAGCTGTACAACTCTATCAGGTGAGCCCGCACACTGTTGTTCACTGCACATACTGTACTTAACAAAAAACGTACTTCACCATAGGAGCGCCCCCTCTGTATTTTTCTTTTCCCTGAATTAATATGCACGCCACACTTTTCAGTTTCTTAATGTGCAAAAATTTGAAGAAGCACGTATAATTTTCTTTACACTTCAGAAATAGTACTTTCTGCTTCTCTATGACATAAAATACATTTAAGATTATATCTGCAACATTTAAAAATGAGTTTGAGGGGTAAGAATACTTTTACAACCCAGTATATCTAGTGGCAGTGTTTTTAGGCATATGTCAATGTAGTATGCATTGTGAAATGCAAGCTACACCAGAAAAGCCAGTAAAAACTATCTTTCAGGGTATGTTCACATGGCGTGTTGGATTCAATTTTGGATCCGTTTTTAAATGTGTGTTTGGATCTGCGTTTTGGACCCTAAATGAACCCAAATACGCAAATAACAATGTGCAGTGTGATTTGAATTGCTTTCAATGTAAAACACGAATCGACGTTCAGACGAGTGATCGCCAATGCATGTTTTACATGCGTCTTTGTAATGTGTCTTTCGGATCTGTTCAAAGAATTGACATGTCAGTTCTGGAACCGAAAGACACAGTGTGTTGGATGCGTTTCTGGGATTCAAAACGGATCCAAAACAGATCCAACATGTCGTGTGAAAATACCCTTAGACCTGGCACACATGTGCAGAGGTGCAAACGGACCTTTTTTGCAACGGACATCAACAGCGTTCGTTTGACCCCAATGACTACAATGTGTCTGTTGGATTTCATTCTCGTGGTCCATCATTTTATGCAGAAAAATAGCACAGCACAACTTGCTGCACAATTTTTTTTATTATTCTTGCTGGAACTTGCAACAGAGGTTCCATATGGAACCCTCAATACTGATGTGAACCAGGCCGAAAATCAACAAACACTGGAGAAACAGATAAAATATGCTTGTTTATTATTATAATAAACAAAATATATATAGTTCCTTCTATTCTATTTTGAATGTTGTAATTCTAAACATTGGATTTCTAGCAAGGTGAGAAAAACTCAACTATTGAAAATACTATTGTTATGTCAACCTACAAAAAGGGGACAATAGAAGGGACTATATGTATATGTGTTTAAACATAAAAATAAGCTTTGTCAATAAGGTATTTGGTGTATACCTGTGTCAAAAATGTATTGATAAACATAATCAACTATGTTATCTAATACAGAGGCATCCAGCAGAAAAAACACAAAGTGTCTCATGTATCAAAACTGTCTAGGTCTAAGACTTTCTTTATTGCCCCCCTTTCATTTTTTCAGAACACTTTCTGAAATTAAAGGGAGCTATGATTGGTTGTCTTGGGCAACAAAGTCTTAGATTTAGACAGTTTTCATACATGAGGCCCATATTGTGCAGCATACTTTTTTTTTAGAAAAATGTATAATTTAAGTCCATAAGCCAAGTATAAATATATATTAACAAAAAGAACAGAACTTCCAGTCGGGTGTATGCTTAAATTTAGTTTTTTCAAAGAACCTCAAAACCACTGGAGACCACTAGTGAATGTTACAAGTTTATCTATCATCATCTTTAAACAGCAGTATTTTGGGTATAACTCACCCTTGACCAGGCACAACTCTAAGGAATTGATGATTGTTGGAGGAAGAAACAGCTTGTGTATCAGTAAGTGACAATGAAACACAGTCTCAGGCTGAAATCCTCTACCTCTGGGATTTGGTTATTGTAGTATTCGAGAACTGTAGTGAGCTCTCAGAGCTGGGTTTAACTACTACCCAGACTTTTACCGATATAATAGCGATGTGACTCCTTAGTAAAAGAATAACCACTCAATTAAATGTAGCGGAAAGTAACAAAGATGATTAATAGTGGCTAATTGTAAGGCTATGTTCACACGGCTTAATTGCAGGGCATACAATACGCCCCGCAATTATGCCGGGTTTTCGGGGAGTCGCGCTGATCGGCGCGTACTTCCGCGGTGCGGGCGGGGGGGGGGGGGCCTGCTGGCCCCATAGACTGTCATTACTTATGCCCCGCAAATAAGTGACGTGTCACTTATCTCCCCGCGGGTACAATAAGATCGTATTGTATGCCCGGAGAGAGGAGGCGTAATCCATAGTTCTCTATAAGAACTGTGGATTACCCGTAATGATTGGGGTGCCTTTCGCTCGTATTAAAGCGTAGTACGTGGCAAAATCTTATGTGTACTAAAATGATCTGTGTCACGATATATAAAAATATATCCAATATATATAAAAACAGTGCTTTTGAACAGAATAAACTTAGACAGATACAGTTAGTAAATATATGAAATATATCATATACAAGAATATATGTATAAAAAAGACATGTAAATAAACAGATCAGAAATATATACTTATTATTAACATATACGATGATATAGTTTATAGTATTAAAAAAAAGATATATCTATATACAGTATTCTTTTTGTATATGTCCACCAATACACAGGTGATATGTCAGAAAAGAGGCGCCTCCACGCCAGTTCTAAGATGCATTATATGAGTGTATAGTGCGTCTGAATGAATGAATGAACCTGTCAACAATCTGGCATCTGGTATACCTTGCTTAGTTTCATTGATGCACCTAATTTAGGCACATAGCAAAATGAGGGCGCATAGCATATCATTGTTAGTATATTTGATGTGCCTACTTTAGGCACATTCAAATGTGTCGTGCATGGCGTATAATGTGCCTAGTTTTGGAGTACTACAGTTCCTTTATATAGAGAATAGGGCGTCAACAGTTTTTTTACATAAAATACGCCACAAAAATGGCGCAACCCTAATAGTCCGGATGTGTGGTTCAGATATAAAGAGAAAGTTGCAAGGTCCCGGACAGGTTATCTAATATTCAAAGAGAATTTGATGGGAATAGAACTAGGTTGGGTTATGTGGCTACAGAAGCCTGTAAGGACCATAAAGGTAATTGATACTGAAAAAATGCAGAGTCAAGGCCTTTGTAGCTTCTATTGCAGATGAAAGATTTTGGTAAGTATTCTGGTGTAAAATAGTATTAAGGATTATTATATGGGATTATATTGGAAATATATTATATTGGAATAGTATACAGTGATTATTTAATTTAAAAATAACTAAAATGGGCTAAATAGGTGAATAGTGGGTACATCCACCTGGCACTGACAAAATACCGGTTGGATTATCCAACCAGTATTTTGTCATTTATTGAATGGGACGGTTTCTGGAAACAGTTTGGGGATTCTGCCGTCCCCCTTTTCAATGAACAGTTCATGCTCCGAATGAAAACCGGTCGGAAGAATGAACACGTTCTAAGTTTTTTAGATGTTAGGATTTTCCGTCAGAAAAACAGAGCTTTTTAGATTACAGTTCAGATTTCCTATTAAAGTCTATGAGGAGGGCTGACAGTCGGTTTACAGACAGTTTTCAAATCTGAAAACCATCTGAAAATCCGACTGAAAACCAGTGCCGCGTAGACGACCCCTAATTGAGTTAAAAGGTTATACCAGTTCTGTAACCTCATTTAGGCCATGAGGTACCAAGCTTTGTACCTTATAAATCTGGGATTTGGCTGAAATGTACAGCCTGCCACGCACGTGCAGAGTTTTGCACATGGGTTTCCTAAACGACAAATGCTGCTTGCTCCTAGTTCTGCCTCATAGACAAGGCTAAGAATTCATGCCCCACTCCATGCCTCCTTATGGCTACCTCCCTGCTTCACACCCTCTGTAGCTCTGGAAAAAAGTGTATTGACTAGCCAGTGTCCACGACAGCTGGGAGACACCACATTTCCCACAGCACTCACCCAGAAAAAAAATAATTTTTTTTCTATTTGTCATATTAAAAAATTATAATAATTAAAGGGGTTTTGCCACAATCTCATTTCATACCTCCTGTATCCAGCTCTTCAGCTCTGTGTGCTCAGAAGGGGGCATGTGTGATTTGAATTTGTGTTTGAATTGCATATCATGTGACCCAGCAGGATGACATCACCAGGCCTTTCCTTTCTCTAGTTAAAGAAAGCTATGTCTATGTAAAGCATTGTGAGTAGCTGAGAGGGAAAGTTTTTGCCTCCAGGCACAAAGGTCCTCGGTTAAAATCCCTGCAGGAACCAACCCTGTGTTTTTTTTTCTCTTTATCAATGCACAGACCTCATTGAGGTCTCTTTTTATTTATTTGCACTGTTTTACTAATTACTAAGGAGTACAGAGGAAGGGAGTAGAGTGACAGCACCTGGGGTTTGAACACTCAGTAGCTGCCTGAGAGAAGTGATGTCTGAGCATGTGCGACCAGGACTGAGGAGCTCTCAGCCCTGGTCGTATCCCCTGGAGACGAGCTGTAAACAATGGATCACTAAAGGAGCAGCTAAAACAAAAACGGTACAGAATTTTTAATAATAATGAATGGTGAAAATGTTTGTTATTTAATTTGCAAGCTTCCCACGTCAACTTTACTTCGTGGCAAAACCCCTTTAATATTGCTGCATCTTATAAGGTTCCATATTGTACAATATGATGCCAAAAATGTATTTTTTTCATTCTGTGCCCTAGAAGAAATAAAATAAGATGTGATAAAGTGATCAAAAAGTTGCATATATGCCAAATTATTAACATTACAAACTACACCTTGCCCCTCAAAAATGTACTGGTATCAGAAACTGGCAATGCATTTTTTTAAAAAAGCGTTTTATTTTTTAAACAGTAAAACGTAAAAACTATAATAGGTATATAAGTATCACTAGAACTGTACCAATCCGCAAAATAAAGATTTAATAAGTTATTTATACAATACAATAAACTTTGTAAAAACAAAGCCCCTCCACTCCACAAAGATTTTTTTTTTAAAATTTCTAATACATTTTTATGTTGAATTAAACAATACTGCTACCAATAGAACACATCCTACAAAAACATACAGTTATACAGCTCTGTCAACTAAAGAATAAAAAGTTAAAAGTAGGCCAGAGGTCCCGTAACAGTTGTCAGATGTGTCAAAGATTCTGCAACATTGCTGGAGGAGAACCGGGTGCACAGTACATTAGGTAGCAAGGTAGAGAAGAAGTCAAATCTGGTCAAAATACAAAAGCAGAGATAATCAGTCAAACTACGGAAAGTATACCTAAAGCTGCCACTGGGGGCAGTGTATCATCTATTAACCCCTTAAGGACCTGGCGTTTTTTTTTGTTGACACGTAAGTTTTTTCCCATCTGCCTTCCAAAAGCCATGACTTTTTTATTTCTCCACCTACCTACAGAAATGAGGGCTTTTATTTTGCAGGACAAGACATACTTTCTAATGGTGTCATTCACTGTACCACAGAATATACTGGGAAACCGCAAAAAAATTCTAAGTGGGTCAAAATGGGAAAAAAAAAGTATGTATTTGCGGGTTTTTTTTAAGGCGTTCATTTTTCATTATAATTGATGTGTCATTTGTATTCTACAGGTAGATATGACTCCAGCAACACCAAACATGAAAGGTTTTCTTTATGTTTTGGTACCGTAAAAATAATTCAAGCATTTTCCAATTTTGAAATTTTCACTGTGGTGCCATTTTCTGCGACCAATAACTTTTTCGTACTAAGACCTACAGACTTAAAGGTGTTGTTTCTCTACAAGGATTGCCTTTTATGTTAAAGATCTTGCAAAAGTTTGCAATATGTGTCCATTAACAGTGTCCTACCTATTCTTAGATATCTCCTCTTGCATAGGCTGCATCAGCCTGTAGTTACAGACCTGTTTGATCTCTCCTGATAGGCTGCCTGTGTACTTTTTATTGCTAGCATTTTGGGATAGAAGTGACTTTATTGATCATTTTTATTTAAATTTTTAGGGGACGTGAGATGACCAATAAAATGTATTCTACGGTGTTCAGCGTATGTGATAAATTATTTTGTATTTTAATAGATTTGACTTTTTTGGATGAGGCAATACCAAATGTGTAATTTTTTTATTATTTTATTTTTTTTATTTGTAAAATGGCGAAAGGGGTTGATTTGAACTTTTAAAATTTATTTATATATATATATATATATATATATATATATATATATATATTTTTATTATTTTTTTTTTATTTAAAGATTACGTCCTCCTATTGTGATTGATCCCTAAGGGATGCAATCATTTATACAGCCTAATACATTGTATAGACGATGCATTAGGGTTTACAGAGATGGCGGTTTCACTACTTCCTGCCTCAAACAAAAAACATGGCCTTCACAAGGCTTCCAGCTGTCATGTGAAGCAATCTGGGCCCCGCAATATCACCGGGGGCCCAAATCAGAGTGAGGAATGGTGCGCGGCACCGTTCCCCATTCAATTAGAAGCCGTGCCAAAACAGCGCAGGATGGTGCCGGCTCCATCCCACAATGTAGCGTCGGGTGTTAGAAACATGCAATCCCGCTACAAAGCCCTTTTCCGACACTGGGACTTAGGTTTATATCCAGTGTCCTTAAGGGATTAAAATATGGTGCCTTTAATTCTGATTGACAAGACTCTGCACATGAGTAGCTATGACAAACCCCCTGGTATAGCAAGATGGGGGTGGACTGTAGTGGGGAGGTACATTTGTTAAAAATACTTACATTAAGAAGCATCAAGAAAAATAGACACAATACTCCTGGCAAGTTAAAAAGGTCGTTCCACCCTTCTCTTAAGGGACAATACTGCATGGATACAATATACTATCATCACAAAAAAAGCATTCACCTAGGACAAAATACAGTTATGTTACTAAAAAGTAGGAACCTAATATTTCCTTATATTTATGTGTACTTTCTATATCTACAAGTTGTGCCCACAGCTATTGTTTTCAGTGGGAATACCATTGCCCTGTCATCAGATCAGTGAAGGCAGAACTAAAGCTACAATCTGAAATGTCAATAATGCATACATACGGTAGTAATATCACAAATATAAACAGTACTATTCATTGCACACCTGCAGTGGACTGCAAAAGTATTCATACCCCTTGAACTGTTCCTCATTTTTAAATATTACAGTCACAAACTTCAATGTATTTTATTGATATTTTATGTGATAGAACAACACAAAGTAGCAAGTACAGTGGGTACGGAAAGTATTCAGACCCCTTTAATTTTCAAATCTTTTTTTCATCGCAGCCATTTGGTAAGATCCAAAAAGTTCATTTTTTGGTTTATTAATGTACACTCTGCACCCCAAGTTTTTCACGTCTCGCCTCCCCCGGAGTACAATACGATCGTATTGTACGCCGAGGGAGAGAAGTGCTTATGTGCCTCTGATAGTGGAAGTGAATGGGTTCAGCCGGGGACCGCCCCCACCCCCGTGCTTTACAAGTACGCGCTGGACAGTGCGTACTTCTAAAACACGCCGCGTATTAGGGCGCATGCAGTACGCGCCCCAATACGCTGTGTGAACATACCCTAAGGGCTTCACAAAACAGTTGTAGTTATACTGAGAATAAATTACATACAGATGTACTCTATGTACTAATTAGGTGGCTTATTAGGTGACTATGGAGACAAATTGCTGCAAGCATAGTTTTTTTTTTTTTTATTAGCTTGGACTAGCACATTATTTTATTTTCCTTTGACCTGGACAACCCATTTAAGGCCTGGTTCACATCTTCTTTTGGAGATTTCAATGCAGCTCCATTCAAATGACGGACACCATTATTTAGTTTAGAGAAAAGAAGGCTTTGTGGTGACCTAATAAATATGTACAATTGTATCAAAGGTCAATATAGAGATCTCGCTAAAGATCTATTTATACCCAGGATTGTGTCCATAACAAGGGATATCCTCTATGCCAAGAGGAAAGGTGGTTGCTACATAAACATAGAAAGAGATTCTTTACTGTAAGAGAGTGTTGAACTCTTTGCCAGAGGAACTTGTCATGGTGAATTCACTAACAGAGTTCAAAAAGGATCTGGATGCATTTCTAGAGCTAATATTATAACAGGTTATAATGACTAGGATTCTGGAGGAAGGTCGTTGATTCGGGGATTTATTCTGATTGCCAGGTTGGAGCCGGGAAGGAATTTTTCCCTAAAATGAGGACATTTCGGGTGACAAGTATGAACGGGGCTGCGCCAGATATCTTTACAGTACGATATTAGGCGCAGCCCTGTTCATACATTTTCAAATCTCCCGTACGCCACTCCGGTGCACACTACATAGCGCCTGCAGCGCTTTGTAATGCACCCAATCTCGGGGGGGGTGGGCGCACTAGAACCGTAGCATAGCTATAAATCTATAGCTATGCTACGGCATTTCTGGGCGCAATACAGTCAGAACAGGTATACCACTTTCAATGTGGTATACATGATCCCGAACTGTCGCCCGAGCGCTGGAATGCGCCTGATTTATGACCCGCTGTAGAGCGGGTTCCTAAATCAGGTGCATTCCATGCCTTTTTTATGCGCATGAAATTTGGCGTCACCAAATGTCGCCCTTGGTCTCTACCTCATGAGGGGTTTTTGCCTTCCTCTGGATAAACACTGAAGGACAATTGGCTGAACTTGATGGACGTCTGTCTTTTTAGGCCTTAAAAACTAACTGTGTAACCATGGCAGAAACCCAACTGATCCCAATGTGGTCAATGGGTATTGTTGGGTACTCAGCTGTGTCTGTGAGGTAGCCTATTAACTAAACCTCTGATGTAAACCAGACTTAAAGTGAACCAGTCACATAGATTATGACCCCCTTGCTGAGGGCAGCACAAGCTAGTGTCAGACCTGCTGCTTCCAGTGCGGTGTCCCTTATTCTGTAAGATGCTGTAGTTTTAGAGTATTTAATGCTCAAATCTTATTCATGAGCAGGTGTTAGCCCCACCCACAAAAGGCTAGCTCCTCCCACTGACAGTTATTCAATGTTTCTACCTATTTAAAGTAATAGGTTTATCAGTTGAGGTGGGCGGGATTAGCCTCAGGTGGGCGGGTTTTGAAAAAAACTGACTCTTTGACTCTTTTCTGGCTGAAAACTGCAGATTTGAGCACTAAATACTCGAAAACTACAGCATCTTACAGAATAAGGGACACAGCACTGGAAACAGCAGGTCTGACACTAGCTTGTTCTGCCCTCAGCCAGGGGGGCATAAACTATGTGACAGGTTCTCTTTAAAGCAAACTCCTTAGGTGGTTTATGCCACCCTATGTGAAAGCAGGCTATAGTGAATTGAAAAAAAAATCTGCCCTTTATGATATAAAGTTTATATAACTTGGAGCGGAATTTTTGTGTAAAAAGCAGAGAAAATACTGATAGGACTTCTTCAGCAACAGTCAAACTCTGTTTCACCCTTCCTACATGCAGTGATTGACAGTTTTCCCTGCATCTGCTTATGTACAGATAAAACTGTCAATTTATGTGGGCAGTGTAAGCAATACTTTCACTTTCTGTTTAAGTTTTTTCATCTGCTTTATACTCAGAAATCCTGCTTTAAGTGTAAACTTATATATCATATCCTGATCTTAGATAGAGTAGCATAAGCTATCTGACAGGTTCCCTTTAAGTCTGCAAGAACTGTTTCAAAAGTCTTAAAAGCCCCCTTATAATAGCCACTGTTTTATCACGTGTGAAACTGTGCAGATTTAAATGTGTTTTATAGCTGCCTAAAGAATTACCTACCTCTCTTTTGATCCTTGTTGCGCTTCTGCATATTGCAAAATATAACCTAAGATACCAGAAATCGTACAAACCCAGATGCTGCCATCTTGTACTTTCAATCTGAACATATTCACTTAGCATTTGTATAATCAAATATACACTGAAATACTTGAGATACTTACCGTCATTGACATATTTAATATTTCATGATTATAGCTGTCCCATTGTATAATGTGAATTGCAATTGCATTATGAACAGCTGCACTGATATACAGACCTGCAGCAATAAAGTGGTAGTAAATATCCTAAAAAAGAACAGATCGACAATGAAATCTACATGTGACATCAAAACTTGACACTACAAAGATTTCAATCAGTGAAACTATAAAAAAGAGAAATGTGACTAAACACCAAATGAAGATGTTGGAGCGATAACTAATGTGTCCAAGTAGTCATGTATTCTTATGACTATATGCAGAACATAACTCATTACCATTGAATCATTGGGTGAACAGTGAGACAATTATTTATGGCTCAAAAGGATTAAGGTTTCTCATAAAAGAGAGACACCATGTCAGTGTGTGGAGATTTACTGCCTCGAATGCTCCACTGAAAAATTATAAAAGGCTCATGAGAAAAGAGCTGGAATTCTCTCTAAAGAGAAACTTACCCCTTTAGGACTTTACTCATTGGTTATCACCTAGTCACCAAAGGCGACATATATGTATTTTGGTGTCCAGACGACAATTTTTTTGCAGGCATTTGCAGGTCATAGATTAGGCGCTTTCTAGCTCCAGAACGACAACTCAGGCTCAGGTAAACCACTTTTAACTTGGTCTGCCTGTTCCAGCAGTAATGGGCCCAGTTTTGTCATCGTCCAGTCATAAATGTGTAGAATCATACAGTTGTAGTGCAACAATCCTCCAGAGCGCCCTCACATCTCAGGCGCATTACAAAGTTTCGCAGGTGCCTGATAATGCACTTAATTTTGGAGTGTGTCTGATTATAAATCTAGAGAGTTTTTTTGCTGAAAGGACGTCAGTATACTGGCACAGCCCCATACATACATGTCGCCCCTAGTGTTCTACTCCGAACTGATGAAGGGTAACACCCCGAAACAGTTGTCTGCAGATGAGCAAACTGGCATGGCTTTATTAATCACTTTTACACTGCACGACTCACTGAATCGGATGTGACTTAAAGTATGCTACATCCAGTAGGTGAATTGCTGCAGAGTTCCAGCTCTTTTTTCATGAGCCTCTGAGAATATTACAATTGTTTATGTTATATTCCTCTTATGACATTGTAGATACTTACAATGTAGATCCATTTGCAATTGTTGCTGTGGAGTCCTGCAGTATATATACACATTAGTGTTAGTGTCCCCAAGAAACTTGACACAGACACAAATAGCACCCAAATATGGATTAGTACTGTCTCTTTTAGTTTTGTTGTTGCAATCATACACCACACAAGTCCTCCGAAAATCTAGAAGACAAGGAAATGCAAATTATATATAATCTTATGTAATATGCTGTATAAGAGAAGAATCATTTCATTGAAATTCACAAGTTCTATATGGAAGTTATAAGGCTTCATGAAGTTGCAGCTTGTGGGTCAGCACATAGACCATGTTTTATAACTGAGAATATACACAGTCTTACATGAAAAAACTTTGAGATTCTCGGTTCACATATTTTGATCAAAAGATGTTTAAGCTGCCCACGACTTTCAACGTGATCTCAGATCGGGCAGTCCTATACTATCTTTACCTCTCAATAGAGCCAATTCCAGGCCTCTCACTGGGTCAACCGACCTCCATTATACAGAGAGAAAAAAATAAAACACACCAAACCTGCAAGCTGCACTTCTTATGACAGCCTGCGAGAGTAGTGCAGTAGTGTGCCGCTGGCAGTGGTGTGCGTGTGTGTGTGTATATATATATATATATATATATATATATATATATATATATATATATATATATATGTGTGCCGCAGCCCTGCCAGTGGCACCCAGGTTTGCATATGTTTTTTCAGAAATGTTTTTTGTGCAGAACCATACGTTATATTTGGTGTATATTGATTTTAACCTATATGGGGAGGAGGGGTGCTCTCAATTTGGTTTTCTGCACCCGCCCACTCTCACAGGCTGTCATAAGAAGTGCAGCTTGCAGGTTTGGTGTGTTTTATTTTTTTCTCTCTATATAATGGAGGTCGGTTGACCCAGTGAGAGGCCTGGAATTGGCTCTATTGAGAGGTAAAAGATAGTATAGGACTGCCCGATCTGAGATCCCGTTGAAAGTCGTGGACAGCTTAAACATCTTTTGATCAAAATGTGTGAACCGAGAATCTCAAAGTTTTTTCATGTATGATAGATAGCATAAATGCTTCTTTAGGGATTTCCACGTTGTGTATTGCCCTTTTTGCAGTAGTGTGTCGCTGGCGGTGGTGTGCGTGTGTATATATATATATATATATATATATATATATATATATATATATATGTGTGTGCCGCAGCCCTGCCAGTGGCACCCAGGTTTGCATATGTTTTTCAGAAGTGTTTTTTGTGCAGAACCAACTACGTTATTATTTGGTGTATATTGATTTTAACCTATATGGGGAGGAAGGGGTGCCTCCAATTTGGTTTTCTGCACCCGCCCACTCTCACAGGCTGTTATAAGAAGTGCAGCTTGCAGGTTTGGTGTGTTTTATTTTTTTCTCTCTGGATAATGGAGGTCGGTTGACCCAGTGAGGCCTGGAATTGGCTCTATTGAGAGGTAAAAGATAGTATAGGACTGCCCGATCTGAGATCCCGTTGAAAGTCGTGGGCAGCTTAAACATCTTTTGATCAAAATATATACACAGTCTTGTCACATTATTATGACTCCAGATAATGTCTAAAGTAACCTCCGTGTGTAGCACAGACAGCAGCTAGATGGGCTGAGAGTGAGTCAATAAAATCCTGGTAGATTGTCACAGGTATCTGGAGTCATACTGACTGTATCCCACAGCTGCTGGATGGACCGTGGGGGAGGATCCATAGAGCGAACACTATGATCATTTGGGTTCAAGTCTGGGGACTTAAGGGGCCAGGGTAATATTTAGAAGTCTTGGTCATGCTCTTTCCAGTTTCAGACTCTTCTTGCAGTATACCATGTCGCATTGTCTTGCTGGAAGATCCCATCTGTCCCACGGGAGACAATCAGTATATATGGATGTACGTGATCTGCAAGGATGGATTCATACCAAAACCGGTTGGGATTCCCTTCCATGTGGATGAGGAAACCCAGAGAATGCCACAAAAACATTCAATAGACCATGTAGTATACAGGAGTAGGTGGTATGATATACTACTAATGGTTAAAAATATTTGATCATGTTTATTAATAATTGCACTGTTTCTACTATAATTGCACAAAGAAAGTTCTAGAAATGACCTTTATTTCAACCCTGCGT
Source organism: Phyllomedusa bahiana (assembly GCA_025379985.1). Taxonomy (NCBI): domain Eukaryota; kingdom Metazoa; phylum Chordata; class Amphibia; order Anura; family Hylidae; genus Phyllomedusa; species Phyllomedusa bahiana. The sequence goes on along the minus strand of JAODAL010008608.1, from coordinate 10,527 downwards.
TCAGCTAGTACCTTCTGCACATGTCTGTGGATTGTGTGTGGTCATTTTGTTTTGCAAATAAGTAACCAGATGCAGTCACTTCAGACTTTGGCAGGAAAAACCATGACAACACAGGGTGGGGGTAGATTAGGAGTAGAGATGGTCGAATTGATTCTAACGAAGTGGAATTTGTTTAGAATTTCAGGAAAACTTCGGTCCTGAACGAAGTCGAACTTTGGGGTACTTCGGGTGAACGAAGTGTGCTTTTCATTGATAAAATGGCTGCGAGCACCTGGCGTTACATGGGGCAAAGAATTCTGGGAGGAAGAAGGGCATAGCCTGCATGACATGTGCAGAGATGAAGCCAATCAGAGACCGCGGGATTCTGTGACGTCACGCACTATATAAGTCCGGGGCGCGCTGGGAGCTCACACCCTCTCACTGTACTGATCAGGGAAGGTGCTGCCGCTCTTACTGAAGAACTGATTTTTATACAGCGATTTTTGTGGGTTGTCTCAGCTTGTCTCAGAGACTGCTTCTCTTAAAGTTCTATTTCTGATTTTTTTGGGTATTGGATCTGAAATCCAGTGTGCGTCCACTGCAGCTGCATATACATTTAAATCCTATCTGCTCACAGCACATTGAATATCCAAGGGGGATCTAAGCCAGTTCCTAGTTGCATTCATTTAAAGAAACAGCGTTTTTACAATACAAATACCACTTCATTTTTGGCTGCTCAATTCTTTGGCGCAATTTACATCCAGGGGTTAATTAAGCGTTGTTTTTCAGCTGTGGTGACTCCAAGAAACCGTCATTTTCTATCTACACTCTTGGCCTCGGTCAGCTCATAGCATCACATGGCTTCCAGTACCACCTATATGCTGATGATACCCAACTCTACATCTCTGGCCCAGATGTCACCTCTCTTCTCTCCCGGATCCCTGACTGTCTGTCCTCCATTTCCTCCTTCTTCTCCTCCCGTCTCCTAAAACTAAACGTGGAGAAAACTGAACTCATTATCTTCCCACCGTCCCACTCCATCTCTCCACCCGATCTTTCTATCACTGTTAATGGCTACACTCTCTCACCAGCACCACAGGTCCGCTGCCTTGGGATAATCTTTGACTCCAATCTGTCCTTCAAACCGCACATCCAAACCCTCACCTCTGCCTGTCACCTCCACCTAAAAAGTATTTCCCGAATCCGCTCATTTCTTAACTCTGAAAGCACAAAAATGCTGGTCCATGCCCTCGTCATCTCACGCCTCGACTACTGCAACATCCTCCTCTGTGGCCTCCCAGCTAGCACCCTCGCTCCCCTCCAAACCATCCTTAACTCTGCTGCCCGTCTGATTCACCTCTCTCCTCGCTACTCCCCTGCCTCTCCCCTCTGCCGATCCCTTCACTGGCTACCTATTGCCCAGCGAATCCAGTTCAAGCTAGCAACTTTGACCTACAAGGCTCTACATAACCTCTCCCCTTCATATATCTCTGCCTTAATCTCTAAATACCTCCCTCACGCAACCTCCGCTCCTCACAGGACCTTCGCCTCTGCTTTCCTCTTATCACCTCCTCACATAACCGTCTCCAAGACTTCTCTCGTGCTTCCCCCACACTTTGGAACTCACTGCCCCAACACCTCAGACTCTCCCCCTCTCTCACCGGCTTCAAACGTAACCTGAAAACCTACCTCTTCAGGATTCCCATAACCCAAACATTAACCTTTGTTGCACTCCTCCGCCCCACAAACATGTCGCCCCTCACCTTCTGTCTCTTCACACCCTTCCCTGTAATTGTAAGCCCTCACGGGCAGGGACCTCTCTCCCTCTGTCCAGTTGTTAGTCACTTTGTCACTTTGTAATTGTTGACCAAATTTTATTTATTTACCCGCCTGAAATGTACAGCACCCTGGAATCAAGGGCGCTCCAAAATAAACGATAATAATAATTTTCACCGCCAAAATATAAACATTTTTCCTGTAGCCTAATTCACAAGCAAAGGTAAATTACAATTTTATCTCTTGTTGTGTAGCGTAAAAAACACGGCATTGTAAACACGCTACAAAAAGCTAGTAGTTTGTGGTGGCTCAATTCTTTGGCGCAATTTACATCCGGGGGTTTAAATTTAAAAAGCGTTGTTTTTCAGCTGTGGTGGCTCCAAGAAACCGTCATTTTCACCGACAAAATATATACATTTTTCCTGTAGCCTAATTCAAAAAGCAAAGGTTAATTAAAATTTTTATCTCTTGTTGGGGTAGCGAAAAAAACAAGGCATTGTAACACGCTACAAAGCTAGTATTTGTGGTGGCTCAATTCTTTGGCGCAATTACATCCAAGGGTTAACTAATATTTTTCTGCAGTTGCACTCAGAAAGGAAACTTTCCTTTTTCACCGCCACAGAAGAAATTCTGTAGCATAATTCATATCCGAAGGTTAATTAGCCTTTACTTTCAGTAAAATACACAGAGTTTTTAAACGGACACATACAAGTTAATTTTTCCTGGTCTTTGTGGACGCAATTTATATCCAAGGGTTACCCAAGCTTGTTACTGAGTTCATTTGGAGTCAAATACAGGGTGTATATTTATAAATTAACAGATTCTCATCAAACAGTGTCTCTACATTTTAGAACAAACAGTATGTCAGACAGAGAGGTGGCAGGCTCTGCACCTGCGAGTGGCAGTGGCACAAACTTCCTGGAACAGGCCCAGGTTGCAGCACAGCAAGGGGACGTCGCAGCAGGGGTACTCGGTGAGGCCAGAACTGCCGCTGTCATCTAGCGGCCGTGGGGTTGTTCAGCAGACCAAGGGTTCTTGATTGTTGACTGGGTCATCCACTTCCTCCCAGATGACATCTGAAAAACCCCAGCCAAGAGTCGGTGGAAAACGTCAGACACAACCCTAAGTTGGCAAGGCCCGGGAGCGGGTCAGCGGCCCTCACCTGTCCTCAGCCCGCCTCTTGTCCCATCCGGTTCCCTCAGCCATAGATCTACTGTGGTCTGGGCTCAGCGCCACTATATACGAGTTGAACAATTTGAGGAGGGCAGTTTGCAGCTACTTGGCACGAAGAAATGGGGCCAATATCCCCTGCTTCTTGCAGTAGGCGGCAAAGTATAGATGTTGAGAGTGGCATGGAGGTCATGTTGTGAGGGGTCACCTCGGCAAAACCAAGAACCGGTGATGAGGACAGCAGTGACGATGAAACACAAATAGATGATGATGTAGCCGACCGCACTTGGGAGCCGGGTGAAGCAAGGAGAAGAGGGCATCAGCTTGCGCGTCAGGCAGCGGCGCAGCCAGCAAGTGGTTGTGTGGCCGTGAGTCAGCAGGATAGCAGCAGTGCGAGGTCGGGAGCCAAGCGGCCACGGGGTAGAAAACCCGCTTCGCAGGTCCAAGAAAAGTAGCGGCACAGGGGGCTCAGCGAGGCAGCGCAGTAGTAGTCACTCAGTGCGGAGCGTTGGCGGTTAAAATCAGCTACTCGGCGGTGTGGCAGTTCTTGCTAAGACACCGGAGGAGCCGAAAATGGGGAGAGGCAGAATCTGGGGGCAGAAAGTGGTGTGGCCAGGAGCTAACATTGGCACCACGGCCTGCGTCAACACATGCAGCCACCAAATCCGGTGGCCTGGGAAAAACGTGGCTCAGATGTGGTGGTCCATCCGGGCCGCCACAGCACAGCAGCAGCGGGGGCCAGTGGCACGCGAGCCATTGCAGCCAGTCAAGGCTTCACCACCTCTGCAGAAGGGAGCTGTTTTTTCCTTTGACATCATCTCCGGTCCAGATCCCTGCTCCTTGCTACTCATGGCGCCAGCAGTCATTCAGCGAGGCGATTGCAAAGAGACAACAGTAGCATCCAACCATCCAAGGTGCAGCAGCTGACCGTGCTCCGGGTCCAAGTTGTTGGTACGCAGTCCCTCCCATTTCCATGGTGGACTCTGCACCATTCAGAGAACTACGGGCTTGTGCCGAGCCGAGATGGAGAGTTCCAAGCCGTAATTTTTTTTCCAAAAGGCAGTACCAGCACTTCATAAATATGTAGAAACAGAAAGTGGGCCAGTCCTTTGGGAGCTTATCGGTTTTTTTCCAAGGTGCACGGCAGCGCGGGACGTCTGGAGCTGTAACTACGGTCAGGGCCAGTACATGTCCTTTTAGGGCCCACTGGGTTGAATGGGCTTCCTGCCCAGGCACACCAACAACTTGGACAGGAGACGCCGCTTTCCCTCCCACGTTGTCAAACTGTGTCCTGCGCCAATGTCTGCCTCCTCCTCCTCCCACCACCACCACCATCTCACCCTCCACAATACTGCTCCATCTTACCACATGTGTAGGGCACAGCGGTGTCACGCAGTTCTACACCTGGCTTGCCTCGGCGAACGAATCACACAGGGGGGGAAAAACTGCTCCGCGTCATGCAGCAAGAAATTGATGTGTGGCTTTCTCCCGCGCCAACTGAAAAATCGGAACCATGGTGACGGACAATGGGAGGAACATGGTGTCCGCGCTGCACCGAGGAGAGATGGTCCATGTGCCCTGCATGGCACACGTGTTCAATCTGGTTGTGAAAGGTTCCGAAGTCTTCCACAGATCTTCAGAAGATTCTGAAAATGGCCAGGAAACTGTGCATGCACTTCATCATTCGTACAAAGCCAGGACACCCTCCTCGAGTTGCAGCGGCAGAACGGGCTCCCCCAACACACTCTGAAATGCGATGTTTTCCAACCCGTTGGAATTCCAGCCTGCACATGTTGGACAGACTGTATGAACAGAGAAAGGCCATTAACGATTTTTTGGTGATCCAGGCGGACAGGAGTACTCCCTTGTAACTTTGATGTCAGCCAGTGGCAGCTCATGTGTAACACCTCCATTTGTTGGGCCCCTTTCGAGGAGGGGGACGTTATTTTTCAGTCGCCAGACTACGGGATGAATAACGTCATTCCACTGCTTCATGTCCTGGAACAGATGCTGAAAAATCTGTTGGGCATGGGACTGGAGATGTGGCGACTACATCCGCGGCCACATGAGTCCTCTGGGGACTGAAATGGAGGGAGGAGGAGGACATTGGGAGCAGAAGCATTGTCTGGTGAATTGAGTGGATTGTCTACCCCGGTGACAAAAGAGGAGGAGCAGGAGCAGCTGGAGGAGCTAGATGGAGATGAGGAAGACCAGGCAGATGACCCGCAAGCACCGTGGCAGTATACAGTGTAGATGGGGCAGGGAGCCCCTCGGGAGTCACTTGTGCAGATGGCCCGCAGCCCTGCTTATTTGCCTGGCTAGTGACAGCCGAATAGTCACATCCGGCAGAGGGATGAACTTCTGGCTCTCACACTATTGGACCCTCGCTACCGGTCCAAAATGGGAGCCTTTTTCCCAGCTATTGAGGGGGGAGGACAAACTTAAATACTATGGGGAAATCCTCCGTAGTCAGTTGGCCGCTGCCTATGTGCGGCATCGTCCCTCCTCTGACAGTTCTGACCGGGGGTTTCCTCAACGCTCACATACTACTGCCGTTGCTGCTGGGGGTAGGTGGGGGGGGAGGCGCAGTACCAGCTCCATCAGCAGCAACCTAAGTCTGGAGTCACTGAAAACAGCTTTTCCCTTTATCCGCCTAGTGAGGAGGGTGGTCGCCAGCAGCAGCAGCAGAACCTGGAGCAGTCCCTGAACCAACAGGTGGTGGCCCACTTGGACAGCACCTGCCACCCCAGGGCAGAAGATCCGCGGACTACTGAGCAGCCAAACTGGATGTGGGCCGCAAACTTGCCGAGTTTGCAGTGGAGAAGCTGTCTGCCCGGCCAGTATGTGTGCATCAGAGCGGGTCTTCAGTGCGGCGGGGGCCATCGTTACCCCCAGGAGAACCCGCTTGTCCACGGGAAATGTGGAACGACTGACCTTTGTCAAAATGAATCAGGCGTGGATCGGCCAGGATTTTTCCACCACCAATGCCTTAGGCGTCAGTCTGGTTCAAAACTACCAGCCTCAGCCACTATTCTGATGCCGCCAACCCGCCGATGCCACACATCTGTGACATTTTACCCCATCTGCCTACCACCATCTTTACCAGGGAATGGTATTGCCACCCACCTCCAACACTCTGTCATTGTGCCCTCTATGACCTCAGCTGCTGGCTGCTGTTGCTGGTGCCGTGACATCCACACTGTGGGCACTGGCCACTCTCTTGACCTCAATGCTGTTGCTCCTGCCGCCGTCACCTTAAATCTCTGTCATTGTGCCTCTCTGTGGCCTACTCCTTTTTTTGCCTCCTCCAGAATGTCATTGTGCCACTGTCGACCTCATGCTGCTGCTGTGGCTGCTGCCGGGGACCTCCACACTGTGTCATTGTGGGCCATGTCTGACCTCTGCTGCTGCTGCGTGCCCTCCACTCTCTGTCATTGTTGCCACTCTGTGGCCTACTCCAGTTTTTGCCACCTCCAGAATGAGATCGTTCCACTGCCTGACCTCATGCTGCTGCTAAACCGTGACCCCCACACTGTGTCATTGTGCCACTCTGTGGCCTGCTACTGTTTTACCACCTCCAGAAGGGCCTTGTGCCACTGGCCCGACCTCATGCTGCTGCCCCCGTGACCTCCGCTCTCAGTCATTGTGCCACTCTGTGGCCTCCCCCTGTTTTGCCACCTCCAGAATGTATTTGGCCACTGTCTGAAACCCCATGCTGGGTGCTGTGGCTGCTGCCGTGACCTCCACACTGTGTCATTTTCCACTGTCTGACCTCATGCTGCTGCTGCCGTGCCTCCACTCTCTGTCATTGTGCCACCTGTGGCCTACTCCAGTTTTTGCCACCTCCAGAATGAGATTGTGCCCCTGCTGACCTCATGCTGCTGCTCCGTGACCTTCCACCTGTGTCATTGTGCCACTCTGTGGCCTGCTATGTTTTGCCACCTCCAGAATGGGCATTGTGCCACTGCCACCTCATGCTGCTGCCCCCGTGACTCCGCTCTCAGTCATTGTGCCCTCTCTGTGGCCTCCTCCTGTTTTTGCCCCCTCCAGAATGTCATTGTGCCACGTCTGACCTCATGCGCTGCCCGTGGCTGCGCCGTGAGCGCCACACTGTGTCATTGTGGCCACTGTCTGGGCCTCATGCTGCTGCTGCCATGCCCTCCCACCCTCTGTCCCTTGTGCCACTCTGTGGCCTACTCCAGTTTTTGCCACCTCCAGAATGAGATTGTGCCACTGCCTGACCTCATGCTCTGCTACCGTGACCTCCACACTGTGTCATTGTGCCACTCCTGTGGCCTGCTACTGTTTTGCCCCCTCCAGAATGTCATTGTGCCACTGCCGACCTCATGCTGCTGCCCCCGGACCTCCGCTCTTCAGTCATTGTGCCACCCCTGTGGCCTCCTCCTGTTTTGCCACTCCAGAATGTCATTGTCGCCACTGTCTGACCTCATGCTGCTGCTGTGGCTGCTGGCGTGACCTCCACACTGTGTCATTGTGCCACTGTCTGACCTCATGCTGCTGCTGCCGTGCCCTCCACTCTCTGTCATTGTGCTACTCTGTGGCCTACTCCAGTTTTTGCCACCTCCCGAATGAGATTGTGCCATTGCCTGACCTCATGCTGCTGCTACCGTGACCCCACACTGTGTCATTGTGGGCCCCTCTGTGGCCTGCTACTGTTTTGCCACCTCCAGAATGTCATTGTGCCACTGCCTGACCTCATGCTTGCCCCCGGACCTCCCGCTCTCAGTCATTGTGCCACTCTGTGGGCCTCCTTCCTGTTTTGCCACCTCCAGAATGTCTTGTGCCACTGTCTGACCTCTGCTGCTGCTGTGGCTGCTGCCGTGACCTCAACACTGTGTCATTGTGCCACCTGTGGCCTGCTACTGTTTTTGCCACCTCCAGATGTCATTGCGCCACTGCCTGAAACCCCATGCTGCTGCCGCCGTCACCTCCACACTCTGTCACTAATGTTGGGCCCCCTGAGCTCTCAGCTTGTTTTTTTCCAGCTTTCGCGGCATGACTTATCAGCTACATTCCCGCTTGAGTTTTTTTGGTCAGTTTTGCCCCTTTTAAATGCCCAGGGAATTTTATAGTGAAGCGATTCAAAAAGCGGCGGCTCCATGTGCGTGTCATACTAAAACACAACATTGTATGAAGACCAAACTGTCACGGTTCATGCCGCGGTCCCTGCCTTGGACCGTCGGCCTGTCCGTGCCTGCCATGTCGCTGCTGGGGCTCCCTGTGCAGGGTCCAGCAGCCTGTGTTCTGTATGTAGTTGCCTGTCCTGTCCAGTCTTGTTGCTTCCTGGGTCCTGTCTGTGCACTGTGCCTCCTAAAGGCGTGCGCGCGGCAGCTTCCTGCCTATTTATAGTTTCCTGTTCTGTGCACCTTCCTCTTCACCTCTGACCTCTGGCTATAAGAGGAAGTTCTTGTCTCTACTCTGGGTCAGTTCACTGCAGTCTTTTGCTGTGTCCAGCTGCTTCCCATCTTGAGCCCTGCCAGCATCTCAGGTCTGCTGTTGGAGTCTTTAACCCCCGAGATGCTGGCCAGTGTCTTGTCATCTGAGTCCTGGCGCCGTCCGTCGTGTCTGTGTCTCCTGTACCTGCGTGTTCCTGTCCTGTATGTGCTCTCCTGTTCCTGCCGTGTTTTCCTTATGTGTTTTCCCGTCCCGTTCCTGCCGTATCCTGTGGTGTTATGTGTACGTTTAAAACCCCCCTGTATCCTACTGTACATGTTCCTGTGTTTTGTATTCCACCGCCTGGATTCCTGTCTTGCACCCCCGGGTGTCACCGCAGGTAGCCACGTCAGGGGTAGTGAACCCGGGGGTCCCGCAGCCAAGTCCATCCCGCTTTGCGGCGGGCTTGGCGAAGACCAGGGGCCCCTTAGACCCACTCCCTGGCGTGGTCCTCCAGCTACCACCTCGCCTGCGGTGATCACAGAGGATCCCACACCCGGATGTCTGCGTCGGCGCTTCGGGGGTACGTCCCGTCGGCGCCGCACTGTTACAAAAAACCAAGCTCGCTCTGCATATTTAAGCATGGCACAACGTTCTACAGCAACCTGCAGGCTCTGTGCAGCCTGGAAATAGCTGTTTTTTAACACGATTCGTGCTGAAGTAATTCAGACCGAAATGAATTTTGTCGGAAAATTTGGCGAAGTCACTGAATCTAATTTTTGAGAAATTCGCCCATCTCTAATTGGGAGGTTAGAAAAGTTCAGGTAAACTTAGTTTCTGGGTATCTCCAGGTCTTATTCCATTAAGTGGAGTCTGGGTCTCTCCAGGGGAGCTTGTCTCTCCACTGGAGTTCATGAGTTTTTATCACTGATATCCACCTTCAGGGTATCAGTGCTTTCATCTGCAGCTGTCAGAGCCAATCCATCATGTCATACTGACATGAGCTGGTCTGCCTCTGGACTCGGAGGTCAGCATTAACCTTTTCCTCCCTGGCCTCAGGAGAGTTAAGCAATAGAGAGGTAGCTATGCGAGAGACTGGGTTCAGGAACATCACCCTGCCTTGGTCTACAGAGTGGCTGAAACCGGAAGGACGGTGTTGTAACATGAAGGATGCCCACTGCCGTGTGTATAACAACTTGTTAAAGGAAAGTAAAGAGGCCTCAGATGATAATTTGAAACCGTTAACCCTTTGTCTCCCACCTGCCTATTTCTGCACCGTACATCAAGGGCACCTCGCCCAACACCCATCACGGGCAGTTGTTGGAGAGACCAACCATATAGTGTGCCCCGAGGGAACAACTACCACCAACATCCACAGTGCAGACCCCCTTTTCACTGGTGCCGGAGCGGGAGAGAAACGAGAGATGCAGCTGATGCGAGTGTTAGCTGTCATGACCAGATCAGCAGCCCACCAGCTGTGGCTACCTCTGCTTCCTGCCCTCAACTCTTGCCTTCTTCTGCGCCTGGTCCACTACATCCATAACGCTGCTGCTACCAGCTTTTATTCTTCGAGCAATGGTTGTTTGGTCTCTGATACTTCTCGCCTGATACACCAACGTCCATTCTTTTGATTAAACAGAAAACAGTGGTCATTGGAAATTGACAACTGTGCCAATTAGCAGAGGTCCAGTTCCCATAGTGCTGTGAGAAGCCTCTTCTCTTTCATTAGCAGAGGTGCAGTGACCATCCATCTGCTTTGTGACCCTATACACAGTAGTGTTTGCTGAACAGTCATTTATTACACACGTTTGATAGCCCCTAGTTTATTATGGCAGTGAGCTGCTCCACTGTAGCGTGACTATGTAGAATTAGGATTGAGTGACTACCAGGACTAAACACAAATATAGATTTATCATTATGTTAGTACAATTGTGTTCCTGGGATATGTGATACTTACAAGCTCTGGGATAAAGAGCATATCCGGAAGCTTTGAGAAAACCCGAAAACCCATGGGTAGAAGAAATCTGACATTTCCAACAACACCTTTTTCAATATTTTTCTGTAAAAAAGGTAAATACAATTTTTTTTTTTAGATATAAAGTAACAGTAAGATCTAGGAATTTGCCTGCGCCCGTTTTGCAATTGTGCCCCGACACTACACCAGTTCTAAATAGATAAAGAGGAGTGTATGATACAAAGTTGAATGGG